>JABUQX010095978.1:27500-30000 GCA_015478945.1 Trachelipus rathkii | reverse complement strand
TGAAGGTATTTCGATTCGAGAATGTTTGGTTTGTAGTATTGCACCATGTCGAGAAGTATGATCAACGACCCTACTAGAAACAGCGGAAACATCTTTGACATTTCTTTCAACATCGACCGAATGACACGGATACTTTGGTAGGAGAATTTGTTGATTACTAACCAAAATATCATCACTAATATCATCAAGAAGAGGTGGGGGGGTGATAGGAGTACTCCCCCAGTCTATCAGTTCCATGTAGGAAGTGGCGTTGAGATTGACGCTTAGCTGCCTTTTATCAAAGCAGCGAACTTGCACATTGGTGGAGGAAATTTTCTTTCTTGCTTGAAGAATTTGTTGACATGAAAATCTTCTTATTGTTTCCAGTTCATCTGCAACACCAGCTAGCAACAAGTTTTCTGGATGACAAAAATAGGAGTTAATTAGGAGCACTGGAGAAATGATGTTCTGATCCTCAGGAGAAAGTTTTTGATATTGTGATACCATAAAGTGAAAATTCTTTGCACCATCTTGACAGAAGGGATGGGAGCATAGAAGTTCAGTACGAATCGTACCAAACGCCTCAGATCATCAGATGCGGATTCTGTTGAAACGTACAATCGAAGCAGTCTGTTAGCTTTAGTTAGCCACCTTGCATGGCTTAAGGCACCCCGGCTGTGCAGTTTTCAAATACCGCATATTATTATGATCTGCATTTTGTACCCTTGCTGAATTAATAAACAGATTTTTAGTAAATACAGCTGGTCAGAACTTAGATCTTTCGTAACTGTTTCAGGAACATCAACTACAGAGCCTGGAATTGGTTGAAAATTAATGATGGGTTTGGTCTGAGGATCAAATGAGAGCAGTTTGGTTATAGGTCCTTCATGTGACGATGGGCCAGTTGTCTTCCCATCAACAACACTAAATAACTTCCTGAGTGGCAGTTCATTAAAATGCAACATGCATATGAGCCATTGAAGTGGTCTTTTAAGATGTAACTCCAACAGTGTGATTATTCCATTCTTGTTACCCATATTCACAGGAGTTCCATCGCAAATCACTGCTCTTAAAGTCTCTGCAGATCTTGTTCGTCAATAATACCCAGAATTTCATTAAATACATCTCGAGATCTTCTTGAGTTAGGACTAACGTGTTCGATGTAACATGCATCTGGAAATGACACTAGCACGTAATGTTCTTCTCTAACTTTTCTACGCACACCTCTCCAGTATCGACAAGTGTTTCATCTATTTTTCCATCGAAACCAATGCAGACCATACCTCTGTGCTGCAGCAAATGCTCCTCTGACTGTTTGTCTCTCCAGTATTTTCTTTGGTGTTGTAACTTACTTGGATCAACAACGTTTTTTGGAGAAGTCCGAGGTCTTTGAGGGCAGCATTAACTATGAGACATGCATCTCAATTGCTCATATTTGTTCTCTCTAATGCTTAACACAACTCAGGATACTGGTTTCTATTTTGAGGGTGACATTCTTCAATTTCTTCTGATTCTAAGGAAAATGATTCTTCTAGCACATCACTCTCACTGCCTGATAATTCAACTGAGCTTACACATTTTTGAGTATCTTTGTGTCTCATCTTACTTTCAAATGTCAACCATTTCCTTTTCCTTTCCTGAAGTTTCATGTTTTTCTCTGTTCTTTCCTTGTCCACCTTTCCTATTATCATGCGTCTTGAAGTGTTTTGATCAAGCCAAAATTGCCATTCCAATACAGGGATTTTCTTTTCATTGGGACATTGACATTGATTACGTTCAACTATACCATTATGAACACACTTGCACGCGCTAATGTCGAAGAGACGAGAAAATGATTTTATTTTATCTTGATATGTTAGAGAAGATTGTTTATTTCTTGAATATTTCATCAAATCATTGACATTCACTATTAGTCTCTTCACTTTCACTATAACACTTTCTTCAAATTCTATTGTTGGAATGCCTGCTTTATTGTATATGTCTTTAACTTCTGTTGCCACTAACTTTGCTAGATGAGTAACACTGGCATCTTTGTTGACTACTTGATGGAACTTGTAGGCTCTAAAAACATCCTCAGCAACCGAATATTGCATGCCTGTCTTTATGCCTTGTTGCACATGCCATGATACGTCTTGCAATAATAGTAATAAACACTGCACCCACAGGACTTATCTCAAACGTTGAATAGTCTGGATCTGAAATGAGACAGAAATAGCTCTCAATTAGTATTAAAACCAAATTTTGAAGAACAAAGCATATAAAATTCATAACTTAAAAATAGTAAAAAACGATGTCAAAACCCTTTTAAAAAAACTAAAGTTGGGCCCCCTAGACATTGAGTAAATGCAAAATGATTTTTTGTCCCACTACATGGAACCCAAGGAGCACCAATTTGACCATGTTTGGTTATCCCACCAAAATTCAACCCAGCTTAATATATATATATGTTATATAGCATATAGCAGCAGTATATATATATATATTATATATATTATATATTGTTATATTATACATATATATA
>JABUQX010095978.1:17500-20000 GCA_015478945.1 Trachelipus rathkii | reverse complement strand
TATTTATAATTTTGCAAATGCCATCACAGATATTTTTACCATGTACTGTTCCCAAAAACTGCTGTTCCATAATTTTCTTCATGGTCGCAGTTGTTTTTATAATTGTAACAATTTTTGTATTAACTTACATAACCATCAGTGAAATAATTGATCATGTTAATTTGTGCAGGGTTCACACTTTCTGGAAAGTCAGGGAAAGTCAGGGGAAAAAAAATTGGTCAGGGAAAGTCAGGGAAACGTTTTAAAATATGCTGAAAGTCAGGGAAATTCCAAAAAAGTCATGAAAAGTCAGGGAAATTTTAAAATTTCCAAACATATGAAGAATGTCCATGACCAGTTACATATTTTTGATATATTTTTTTCTACTGGTCTAAATGTGGAATGAGAGATGTATTTGATAAGTGAATGAAAAGGATGGGCGAGGAATGACATTCCATAAATCTACTTCTATCCTGTTTCTTTCTATTTTTAGTTCACTATTACCTACTATTCTTCCTATTCTGTCGTAGAAGTTGTTCCAAGTTCATCCTTCCGATTGAGGGATTGGTATATGGATGTGTTTTAGACTGTATGACTTATGACTTAATCTGTTTATATCTTTTTCTTTTTAGGGAATTATACTTTTTGAGGTGTTTTTTTTTTGAGGTTTGACGAAGGGATTTTTGATTTTTGTTGCAGTTGAAAGGTATTATTATTTTTTTATAAAATGACTTCAAGCAAAACAAAAACTTAACTTTAACGACCAGTGGTTGGACGTCAAACTGAACCTTGGTTCATTTCTGTTCACAGATTTACAATGTCTCGTTCTTAATATTATGGAAAGAGATTTCTTAAGTCCATTAAAATGCCTGCTACAACCAACAACTAAGCTTTTTTGCATTAGATTTACTTGACAAACTTGAATGCCAGACTGCTGCAAATCAAAATGACAGAAAAGATATAGAAAGATTCTCTGAAGTACAAGCCTGTCCCAATGCTCTCATATTGGATCCTAGTATAAGTTTTTCATCAGCCCAGACAAGGGAAACAAAGATTGATTTATTGCTAGAGCATTGTACACCAATAACTTGATCACAGATTCTGTTGCTGAGAAAGAAAAAGCACTATACTCTACTTTGCATGAAGCTCATTCTACCCTGAATTAAAATTCAAAATATTTTGGATGGTGATTGTCCCTTCTAAGAGACTTGATGAGTTTTTTCTTCTATGGCACCTGAGAATCAATGTTATGCGGAATTTTGGCAAATTATTAAATTAGGACTGATATTTTCGCATGGAAATGCGACAGTGGAAGGAGGGTTTTCCATAAATTAAGCAATTTTAGTGGAAAATCTGAAAGAACATAGTCTGATTTCTCAAAGAACAGTGCACAATGCTATAAGTTCTCATGAAAGTATTCATAAAGTGTTCCTATCACTCAAAAAATGTTGACAAATGTAAGAGCTGCCCAGAGGAGATATGAAGAACATCTCA
This sequence comes from Trachelipus rathkii, assembly GCA_015478945.1. Lineage (NCBI taxonomy): Eukaryota > Metazoa > Arthropoda > Malacostraca > Isopoda > Trachelipodidae > Trachelipus > Trachelipus rathkii. Next base: position 18,527 of record JABUQX010095978.1, on the reverse strand, counting down.
AAGAGTCAAAACAGAAAGAAAAAGAAAGAGAAAAAAGGTTGAAAAAGAATATTATCCATACAGATCAATAAACTGGAAGAGCAGAGAAAGATGTTAAACTGAAACTTTAACAGAAGAAAGCCGCTATAAAATCAAAAATTCAAATGCTTTGGAGAAAAAGTTAATCTGAAATCTCCCGATTTAAAGTTTTGTGATACATGGACGCTATTCACCATAGGCATGTAATGTAAGCTTTAATTTATTTTCTTTTTGTATAAATAAAACTGTTTTCTTTTGAAAAAATAAAAAAAGGAGTGCTTTGGACGGCTATGGGTAAGGTATAGGCTTATTACTAAAAAAAAAAAATAATATCTGGTGTTTTTAAATTCATTCCATGATATGAACAGATTTCTAAGTAGTTTTCAATAATTTAATTATGAACTGAGTAAATAGGCTGCAATAATAATTAATAGATATTTTATACACCAAAAATAACGAACACGCTGGTCAGGGAAAATTTGCAGATTTGGTCAGGGAAAGTCAGGGAAATCAAATTCAAAATTTTAGTGTGAACCCTGTTGTGGTAGAATTGTTTTTAAGTTTGTAACTAACAGCTATAAAAATGAATATACCATAATAATGCAGTGTTTAATAGTAAGAGCACAGTAAACTTTAATGTTAGTTTGTTTTGTTGTTAATGATGTCATCAGTGGATACCCATTTCATATAACAAAATTACATTCATCCTTTTTTGCATATATATCTGTAATAAATAATTTGTTTTTATATATATATTATTACTATATAGACAAAATATATATTATATATATATATATATATATATATATATATATATATATATATATATATATATAGTGCTGTTACATAAAAAAAATAAAAATAACTCATTTTGTAAAAAAAAAAAAAAACCACTGTATCTCGGTAAATATGAAATCTAGAGCAAAAATATTTGGTGCACCCATTAACCGCATCAAGTATGAGTGGAAAATTGTTATAATGGTTCGAAGTCAATTTTTGAATTTTGGGA
>JABUQX010095978.1:0-15000 GCA_015478945.1 Trachelipus rathkii | reverse complement strand
TTGATGAGCCACTGATTTTTCTTCTTTTTTCCTTTTTACACTAACTGACTCGCTGTCACTTTCACTTTCTTCAAACTTATAAAATCTAAGTAACTTTGCAGTAATTTCTTTTCTTAATGCTCCTGATGATTTTGAGGTACTTGGCAAATTTAAGTTCATTGTAGATAATGCTCGTTTCTGAAAGTGGATGGATGACTCATCGCCTTGAACCTTCTTCTTCTGCATGCTTACTACTATTGATCACTGTTTCTACCTTCAATATTGCATAGTTTCTTCAAGCACCATTTTCTATTCAATTCTCTTATTTCATTAGAAAAATAAAGTCAGTGTATCTTGGATCTACACAGTAATTTAAAAACAATTATCCTTGTTTTGATATTTGTCTAGTGGATCCTTTCTCTTCCTTTTATTCATAAATCTAAACCTAATGCCTTCTTCAGCTCATCTTTTAAAGTCGAACTCTGCTGTCATCCTCAAAGTTTGTGAGAGATATGCTGGAAAGCTCAAATATGGAAAATAATTGATGGATATAATTGATTTTGCCTTATAGTTGCCGTAACCAGAGAAATGGTTGCAAACTCTTAGAATTTTTTCAAGTATTTGCCATTATTAGCAGCCAAAGCTTAAATGATTGATTGTTCTATAAAATAAACTTGCAGAGGTCTTTCAAACATTCAATTCTTTCTGGAATCAAATATGTGCTATTCCCCCACCTTGTATTAACATCTTGAATTGGCATAAGTGGCTTGCAAGATATGGATCCAAGTCTCTTTGTATTCTTTCAAGTTCATTACAGCTTAAAAACAGGAATGATTGAAATGTGTACAAATATTCCTACATTTCTTTATTAAATCACACTGTTCTTTGAGAAAATAAGCACCTTTAATACCAATTTGAAGTTTATGAATAAAACAAGAAAAACTTGTGTATCCTGCTAAATTAGTTCCAAGTTTCATGTTATATGCTCCATCTCAAAGGATCAATGGATTTTGTTAGGAGGAATTCCTCAATTTCATCAAATTTCAAAAACTCATAGTGTTTTAATTTCAAGAATGAGAACCTGGGAATACTTGCAATGGAGTACACACACCATTTTTTTAAACTCGCTGGCAAACCAGAGTGCAGTTAAAGAAATAAATGACTCGTTTGAATTATTCAGCTCTCTATATATCTGTAGTAAATGATATCTGATCAGCCTTAGAGAATTCTCAAATTTTTACTGGTGATTATAATTTCCTGTGAGAAGGTATGGTAACATTTTTCTACAAAATATTCTACTAAGAATAAGATATTTTGGTTGAAGATGGGGCAATAAGTTCTATGAATTCCTGCTCTTCAGTGACTGTGAATGGGCTGGTTACTCATTGCAATAAAAATTCATTATTTTCTGTGATTTGAGGTGATTGATATGCCAAATCTTTTTTGGGGAGAAACTCTCCTCAAAACTCACTTATTTCACGGTTTGGATCTATTGCACTTTTGTAGTTTCCCCTGTTCTTGAAAATACAAGACTCTCCCTTTTATTACTATTAAAATTTTTGGTCTTCCAAATATTACCTTTGATGATGATTTTTCATATGATTATGAAGTGGCGTTATACTAAATGCAAGATTTTATGTTGAAAGTTATATAAAATATTTTTTTTTTACATTTCTTTATAGTTCCTTATAGTTCATAAGAAATTCCGGTTCCGGGCGGAATTTTTTTTGTGATTCCGGCTAATTCCGGTTCCGGCCGGAACTGAAAATTTCAGTTCCGGTACACCCCTAATATATATATATATATATATATGTTAAATACAAGAATATATATATATATATATATATATATATATATATATATATATATATATATATATATATATATATATATATATATATATATATATATATATATATATATATATATATATATATATATATATATAAACGTAAAACATTAAGTTAAGATTTATTAATATTTTTTATATAATTTTAGGGTATTTTAGGGTGTGTTTGTTTGAGCGGGGTTTGGAGCTTGAGGTATTGGGAAGTGCCTCAGGTTGTGGGATCCCAGTAAACGTGCAGCCTAATTTAGTGTGGGAATAGAAGAAAGTAGAGTGGTGAATAAGAGGGTCAGGATTAAGGAGAGTAAGGGAGAGTAAAGAGATAGGATGGGCAAAAGAGAGTAGATTAGAGTGGGTTGTATGAATGTGAGAGGGATAAATGAGGATCTGAAAAGGGAAGAAGTGGGTTAATGTTTTGAAGAAAAAGGTTGGATGTGTTAAATATGAAACCAAGCTTGTGCGATAGGGAAGGAGATGGTCTTTGGAAAATTTAAGGGTAGGATTTCGGGGTGAACGAGAGAGTGAGGGCGAGGGAAGGGGTAGGAATAGTTATGAGGAAAGAGGTGGGATAAGGTAAAAGTGTGCAAATAGGTGAATTCGAGAATAATGTAAGTGAAATTTGTGGGGGAAATGTGGGTTTTTATATGCGCGTATGCACCAGTAAATGGAGCGAGGGAGGAGGAGAGAGAAAGATTTTGGAGTGAGTTGAATGATTGTTGGGAAAGTTTCGGGGGTTAATGATAAAATTTGTTTATTAGGTGATTTGAATGCAGGAGTGGGAAGAGAGGAGATGGTGAGAATTATAGGTCCATTTGGGGTAGGGGAAAGGAAAGTCTGTTAGAGTTATGTGTTGATAGAAGATTGATAGTTGGAAATACGTGGTTCAAGAAAAGTGAAAATCATAAGTATACATGGAGATAACGGGGGGGAGGGCGTTACTGGACTATGTGTGTATAAATAGATAGGATAGAGGGAGATTTCTGGATGTAAATGTATTCAGAGGGGGAGGTAGGGGGTTATCTGATCACTATTTGGTAGTTGCTAGGTTAAGGGTAGGGGGAGAGGTAACGGTTAGAGAAAGAAAGTAAGAGGAAAATAGAAGTCATTAAGGTGGAAAAATTAGATGAGACGTTGTGTGTGTAAGAGCGAGTTTAGGAGAGTTATGGAGGAGGTGGAGGGACGTGAGAGGGACGGAAATTAGGGATGTGGAGGAGGAGTGGAAGAGATTTAAAGAGACAATTTGTGAAGAAGCCAGAAGGATATGCGGAGTTAAAAAGGTGGGAGCAAGTAGAAGGAAAGGAAGTGAATGGTGGAGTGAGGAGGTGAAAGATTTGGTGAAAAAGAAAAAAGAGGTCTATGTGAAATGGTTGGGGAATAGGAGAAGGGAAAGCTGGGAGGAATATAGAGGGGTTAGAGTGGAAGCAAAGAGGGCGGTGGAGAGGGCGAAGAGAAATGCAAATAATGAATGGTGTAGAAAAGTGACAGAAAATTTTGAAACAGGAAGCAAAATATTCTGGAAAGAAGTAAATATAAAAAGAAAGAAGAGGGAGGGGTTAGGGGAGAGGGTTAAGGGAGGGATGGGGAATGGATAGGAGGGGAAGATGGAGTGAGGAAAAGATGGGGGGAATATTTTAGAGGATTATTGAATGAATTGGGTGGAAGAGATGAGGAGGTTCAAGAGGTGAGGTTGGGGGGTGAGGAGGGACGTGGAAGGAGATATGGAATACAAATGGAAGAAATTATTAGTGCGTTAACAAGAAAAAAAGGAAAGTCCACAGGTCTAGATTGCAGTATGGAATGGTACAGATGGAGGCAGAGGGATGGAGGAATGGCTGTACAGGTTATATAATTTATGTTGGAGGAAGGGAGAGGTTCCTCAGGATTGGGAGGATGGTTGCTTGGTTCCAGGCAAAAGGGAAAGGGATATGGATGGAAAATTATGGAGGTATTTGTCTTTTTTGATGTAGTAGGAAAGTAAAAGGAGAAATACTAAATTTGAGAAAGTAGATTTAACAGAGTAGAGAACAACAGAACGCTGATATTTTGGGTATATTTTAAAGTGGTGTGGATCAAGCAAGTTCACAATGAAAGATGGCCAGGAGAAAAAGGAGAAAGCTGGTATGGAAGGTGTATGAAGTGTTTTTTAGATCTGGAGAAAGCATATGATAGAGCGAAGAGGTGAATTATGGAGGGTGCTGGAGGAACATGGAGTAGGGAGTAAAGTATTAGGGCCTTTTATAGAAATAGCAGAATGTGTGAGAGATAGTAGGGAGAGTGATGTTTAGAAAGTGAGAGAGGTTAAGAGACAAGATGTGATGTCAATGGTTTTCTCAATTTATTTATGGAGAGTGTCTGCAGAGGAATGATGAGGGAGGGAAGAGGGGTGGAATTGATGGATAGGTGACAGATTGGGAAGTGAACATGATACTATTCGCGGATGATACTACCTTGGGGCGAAGGATTCAGAAGGGTTGTAGTATTTGGTGAAGGGAGTTTGAGAAAGTGTGTGGACTAAAGGGTCTTAAGATAAATCCAGGTAAGAATAAATGTGTTAGTGTTTGAGGAGGAGAAACAGATGAGATAGGTTAGAGATTAGTGTAGAGGTGTAGTACTGAAGAAGTAAAGGTTTCTCAGATATTTGAAGATGATTTGGGTGTAGCGGAGAGGGATGAAGGAAGAGATAGATCATAGAGTAGAGAAGGAATGAGAGCATTGAGTGGTTTGAGGGAATTATGGAAAGGGGGGATTTATCACATAAAAACTCAAGATAAGTATGTTTGAAAAATTTGTGTTCCAGCGTGAAAATTATATAAGTGTGAAACATGGCTGGAATGTTAGGTCCAAGAGGAAACAGCTGCTTGGAGATGAAAGTGGGCTGAGAGGTTTGTGGGGTTAAAAAGAGAGAGATTAGAAACAAAAACAAGAGAGAGATGTATCGGAAAGAATGGTCTGGTGGAGAAGAGCGGAGTAGGAATGTTAAGATGCAATTTGGACATCTGAGAGAATGGGGAGCAGAGGGTGGTTAGAGTTTGGGGAGGCGATTGGGATAGGGAAGGGAGAGGAAGGGGAGACCAAGAAGAAGATGGATGGATGGAATAAAGGAAATGTTGGAGGAGAGAGGAATGAGGGTGGAAGAAGGTAGGGTGTTGGCGAGAGATAGAATGGAATGGAGGAGGTGAGGGCGAGATGAAGGAAATATGTATTAGGGAAGCTGCACGTACCACTACCCCGCTTATGCGGGAATAAGTGCTAGTAGAATAATAATATTAATAATAATATATATAAGTATATATGTATATATATAGAGGTAGAGCAGAGTATATATATATATATATATAGCAGAGTATATAAGTATGCGTATATTTATATATGGAGGCAGTACTTCCGTTCCCCGGCAACACCTTAATTGAGTGCGCCAATGCCTAGGAAGCTCTGGCCTCCGTCACTGGCGGAAGCTCCACAAGTGGGCTGATGAGAGGGACAGGTGAGAAGTCGGCGTGGTAACAGAGTCGGGCACCTCAGAAGTGAGGAGGTGCCCAGCTGGCATGAGTTTTTTGGTGTGGCACCTGATCTGCTCCGGGTGAGTCCTTATCAGCCCTTCTGGCCAGCGTTTGTTCCTCTAGGGGAAAGTTTTTTTTTTCCCACTATTGAGTAAATTATTTGGGTGGTTTTAGAAAACTGTCCGATAACTGTGAACCCATACAAAATCCATGACGTATTGGGAGGGGGAATTGGGGAATTATATTGTAAGTGTTGTAATAGAATTGAACTGGTGAAGAAGGGGGATTTTAGTCTTTTAAGTCTAATGCATTGAGAGAATTTGAGACAGTGGTGGGTTGCTTTCACGCTTTTGATAGAATTGAGTCCCACCCACTCCAGATGTGTGGTGGGAGGGATGTAGGTTTCATCAAAATGTTAGATTGGGGGTGGTTTTAGCAACCTGTGATAATTATATAAGTATATATATAAAGAAGATAGCATATATATGGTAGCAGCAGTTGTTGTTATATATGAAGATATATATATATATATATATATATATATATATATATATATATATATATATATATATATATATATATATATAGATTTATAGATATTATAATTATATATATATATATATATATTAGAAACATATATATATATATATATATATATATATATATATAAGCAGGCTAGAAAAATTGAAATCTATCCGGCTGAATTTGACATGCTCGGTTCCGCCGAATTTGACAAATCTGGCCGGGAACCGGAATTACTAATCTACTTCTGAAAAAAAATTTGATGGAAGGGATTTATTTTACATAACCCATAGCCCATCTTTTAACAAAAAATAATAGTATTGTGTAGCATTCATACAGTGTATTACATATCTACAGTATTATTTAAATAAAGTTTACTCAAGCACCTCGAAATATAGGATTATAAGATATTCTCATTAAATTCAAATTTAATTTCCAAAATTATATATATATATATATATATATATATATATATATATATATATATATATATATATATATATATATATATATATATATATATATATATATATATATGTGTATATATTTTCTCCTGTTACACAGTAACAAATTAACTCTTTTCTTTAAACGAATTCCAACTCTGACTTAATTTGCAAGTTCCAACTCTGACTCTTAATTTAATGTTTAATCTTAAAATAACTTTCCACCCTCATTATACAAATTATTATATGACCTTGATGTTTTTCAGTTATCATATGAGACAAGTTCTCCTTAAAAAACATTAATCTTAGTTCTTTAATCTTAAGTAAACTTATAATCATAATCTTCGGATTTATAAGGTCAGTTCTAACCGTTTTTTAGTCATAAGTGCTTTTTGCTTGCTTCTTACTTAATTACATGAGCATATGAAATAAGGCATGCTTAATTTATACATCCAATCCCCTAAATATTCATATTACAGTTCGTCTTCGGATACTTCTTCATCGTCTGTCTTTACAAGAAACAACTTAATAAACATCAAATCCCCACTAGGGGTAAGTAAAAGTTCTAAGTAGAGAATGGAAATAATCTTGAGTTAAAATCACTACAGTTTAATTTCCATTTTTAGGTTCCATCCTTGGGCACATTTTTACCTTGGTTTCATTTGAATTGAAGTTCAGCCCATTCCATCCTTGGGCACATTCCATCCTTGGGCACATTCCATCCTTGGGCACATTCAAATCTTGGGTTCAGAAATAAACATTCAAGTGCTGGACTCAGTACTATCGCACATAGCTGATACTGAAGCTCAATATATTTGAACATTTATTGCCCTTGTGTTTGTGTATTTCCCAACACTATCTCTGTCCCCTAATTAAGATAAGTTGTTAAATCATTGTTATAGACAATTTCATGGTATCTTATCCTTTAATTGTAACCAATCATAATACTATTACATCTCGTGAACGCTGTAGTCATCTTTTCATTTTGGACACTCTTATTAGTTGGTTGGAAGTTGCATTCTGTACAATTTAATTTGGGGTGAAAGTTTTTATTGGAAACCTTGTTCTGTTGTTCTTGTTCTTTCTTCTTCAAAAAGTTACTTATTTGTAACGAAAGTACATATTTTTTTTATATCATTATTTATTCCTTGGATGACTAATTATGTCAACTTTTTAGCCATTCCTCTTAGTTTTAAGTCTACCACTGAATGGTCTTTATTTAGTCATTCCTGTGTGGACCTTATATCTTATTTATTGCAATTATTCCCTTTATCACATGAATGGTCTTAATTTAGACATTCATGTATTATCTCCTCATCGTCATTGCTGAATTACTTGTACATAAATGTAAATCCTGTTTATACTCTACATTGTACATAATAAGTGAATAAAACAATTCTTTTTCTTGAGTTTCATTCGCCTGGTGTTACAACGTAATTGTGTGCTATTTTTCCATCTGTTATTCAACCCTCCTTATAAACTTACTGTCTTGGTGTGTTACTACATTATTACGTTCCCCACATCTTTGAAACGCGACCCCTACACGAGAGGAAAGTCCAGAGACTCGTAACTCTGGGCTGAGGTATCAAGATTTACATTACAGACGACGATATCCGGCCACTCCTCGAATTTCCTGATACCCGGATTTCCTTATAAATCTTTAAGGTACAATATTTTGTTTGGTTTGTCATTTTTTTATTATAGCAGCTAAGCATATATAACTAGTTCGGTATTTTAAGAATTATTGACAATTTCAGAAACCAAATTTCAATCGCGTGGGTGAACCGTTGTTTCACCCACCGTAACATACTTAAAATTGAATTGGCGCCCGAACAGGGACTTTGTTCTTGTGTCGGGTTGCGTTAAATTCATAACTTGTGACTCTGTTCACAACTTATTCATCTCGGTTTTGGTTTCTTTGTCTTACATTATGTCGAATGACCATATAACTAATTCTTATACTTACGGTTCAGTTCCTCCTGGTTTTGCTCCGTTACCTTCTCAATCTATTCGCAATACGAACATGTATTCGAATAATTATACTTCAGATAGGTTCGATCAAGATTATTATCAAAATAATCTCTTACAAGAATTCCCATTGCGTAACTCTCAAACTTTTTATTCTAAAAGTTATGGATCACGTGGTAATAAATACCCAAATGAAAATGCATATTCGTATTCGCCTATCTCTAATCAAGCTTACTCTGACTATCCTCGTCACTATTCCCATAATTATCCTCATGATTATTCCCACAATTATCTTCATAATAATTCCCATAATTATCCTCGTGATTATTCCCATAGTTATTTTCGTAATGATTCTCGTACTTACCCTCGTGAGTATTCCCCTAATTGGTCTCAACATAGACCATCCCCTTATTTTCGACCTCAGACACGGAGACAGTTTGATAGACTTGACTCCTCGGATGACTTAACCATACAATTAGACATGTTAAGAGAAAACATTGTTCTCTTAACCAAACTGTTACAGAACACCCAAAATATGTTATACGATCTTCAACAAAAAGAAGATTCCCGTAACATATTTAAATCTCGAGTTGTCCATCCTTCCAATCGTAATTATACCCCCTATAGTCCTAAGAACACCGCTGGTTCTCGCTATTATCGAGACAGCCATTTTAGCCCTTCGTCCTCTGTAAATTCAAGGACCTCTTCGCGTAACATAGACTTTCATAAAAATACCTCACACACAAACTTAAATCTTGTGTGGTGTGATTACTGCGGTATTCAAGGCCACTTAATACAAGATTGTTATAAGTACCTCGGTATTTGCAGTTACTGCAAAAAGGAAGGGCATGTGAAGGCCACGTGTCAAGTCCGTAGGACTCCTCTTTCTTCACCTTCCACTCCTAAAATAAAACATTGTCCCTTTTGTAAAGGCCCTCATTCGGGTATTAAATGTCCCCAACGAACGCCTCCCAGACAAAAGACACCACAAAATAGATCTCCGGTAAAGGAAAGTTCCCCTTGTGATTCCTTAACGGGGTCTGTAAAGACTGTAAAGTCAGTAAACACTCGTTCCCCTACTAACTTGACTCACGAAACTCAAAGCCCTCAGACATCACGACTTGATGACACACCACTGCCTCAACGTTTTTACTGAACGATCCTTGTGACTCTTGTGGGAAACCACCTCACGAAGGACAATGTCAAGGACTTGACAAAGTCGACCAACCCTTAATTCCTACAGAAACAAATTCTGAGGAAATTATCCCAGTAATAAATTCAATCACTGTTTTTCCCCCTGATGAACAAATCACTGACATTGCTACTGACACTGACATGGACAATACTAAACCTACTGATGTTACCTTAGCTACTGTTCCCACTTTGACACAGCCTCACGCATCTCTTAGTAACGATATTAATCTCGTTTCTCCTAGTCAAAACTTTAGTTCACTTAAGGATCCCAGAGTATATATTCCTGAACCTTTGGTGATCCCTGTTGCTTTGTCCCAATATGACTCATATAACTCCTGTTTCACTAATAGCGTGATTGACAGTGGTACTCAATATAGTTTCATTGGCAATTCTATAGTAGATTATCTAGGGAAACAAATGGAATATTTACACAAGTCTCCATCCTCTGAAATCAAAATTCACGACATAAGTAGGTGGATCCGTGACCCTGATGTATCCTTAACTTCGTATGTGGAATTACCTATATTTTTCCAGGATACTGACTATTTTACCAAGCCAGTTATCTTTTTAATCATCCCTTCCGAAATGATGCCTTGTCCGGTAATTTTAGGGGATCTCGCCTTAAGAGAAAATTCTTTGTTAATCAACTTGCATAACCGGAGTTTAGTTCGTTGGGAAGGAAAGGAGATGCTGGAAATAAGGTCAATTTAGTTTTTTGTAAATCATATATGAAAACCTAACTCGTCGTGAAAATGCGTCATAACTTTCGGAAATCTATTTTCAAAATATCTTAATACGTAATATTTGAAACTTTTCTTAGAAAATTTTAGAAAAACATTTCTTCATAAAACAGCTTTCAATCTTACCATAAAATTTTACCATCCTAGCCTTACTTTAATATCTCTATTTCTAAAAATAACTTTTCTCGCGTAAGAAGCAAATAAAATTAAATGACTCAGAAAATTACTCCACTATGGGAAAAGTTTATAATTTATTATAAACCAACTCAGTAGTGGAAAGATAACCACAAATGGTATAAAATTTATACTATTTGTAAAATAATAGCCCCATAACGCCATTTTTTGTATTTTTAAATGAAAATACATAAATGACATTAATTCAGTATTTTATTTATAATTTTATGCTACTAATAAGAACGTAAGGTCTTATCATTACCTTATCTTCAACTTATACATTTTATTTTATAATTTTATATACGTGTCATGTTATCGTTATTCTTTATTTTAATAACCTATCATATTCGTGTACTAATCTCCGTATTGATTTTTCAGAGCCGACCCTCTCTTTACTGCAATTCGCTTATTCCTCTCTTTGTTTTTTTTGGGTTGCAAATGATTCATTGCTTGTTGTGTGCTGTGCATGATTGCAGATTTTTGTTATGGTGTTCTGAATGAACCGGATATAATTAAACATAAGTTGTCTCACTGTCGCGGTCATAATCGTACAAACATGAATTTTTTACATTATTCATCTTATTCATTTCTTCACTCTCCTCGTTTGAATTCGTTTTTACTTAAACGTTCAAAATGGGGGGAGCTTAATCTTAGCGGGGAGGAATGTAGAGGTGTCTACATTTGCTCCTGTTACACAGTAACAAATTAACTCTTTTCTTTAAACGAATTCCAACTCTGACTTAATTTGCAAGTTCCAACTCTGACTCTTAATTTAATGTTTAATCTTAAAATAACTTTCCACCCTCATTATACAAATTATTATATGACCTTGATGTTTTTCAGTTATCATATGAGACAAGTTCTCCTTAAAAAACATTAATCTTAGTTCTTTAATCTTAAGTAAACTTATAATCATAATCTTCGGATTTATAAGGTTAGTTCTAACCGTTTTTTAGTCATAAGTGCTTTTTGCTTGCTTCTTACTTAATTACATGAGCATATGAAATAAGGCATGCTTAATTTATACATCCAATCCCCTAAATATTCATATTACAGTTCGTCTTCGGATACTTCTTCATCGTCTGTCTTTACAAGAAACAACTTAATAAACATCAAATCCCCACTAGGGGTAAGTAAAAGTTCTAAGTAGAGAATGGAAATAATCTTGAGTTAAAATCACTACAGTTTAATTTCCATTTTTAGGTTCCATCCTTGGGCACATTTTTACCTTGGTTTCATTTGAATTGAAGTTCAGCCCATTCCATCCTTGGGCACATCCATCCTTGGGCACATTCCATCCTTGGGCATATTCAACTAATTCAAATCTTGGGTTCAGAAATAAACATTCAAGTGCTGGACTCAGTACTATCGGACATAGCTAAATCTGAAGCTCAACATATTTGAACATTTATTGCCCTTGTGTTTGTGTATTCCCCAACACTGTCTCTGTCCCCTACTTAAGATAAGTTGTTAAATAATCATTGTTACAGACAATTTCATGGTATCTTATCCTTTAATTGTAACCAATCATAATACTATTACATCTCGTGAACGCTGTAGTCATCTTTTCATTTTGGACACTCTTATTAGTTGGTTGGAAGTTGCATTCTGTACAATTTAATTTGGGGTGAAAGTTTTTATTGGAAACCTTGTTCTGTTGTTCTTGTTCTTTCTTCTTCAAAAAGTTACTTATTTGTAACGAAAGTACATATTTTTTTTATATCATTATTTATTCCTTGGATGACTAATTATGTCAACTTTTTAGCCATTCCTCTTAGTTTTAAGTCTACCACTGAATGGTCTTTATTTAGTCATTCCTGTGTGGACCTTATATCTTATTTATTGCAATTATTCCCTTTATCACATGAATGGTCTTAATTTAGACATTCATGTATTATCTCCTCATCGTCAGTGCTGAATTACTTGTACATAAATGTAAATCCTGTTTATACTCTACATTGTACATAATAAGTGAATAAAACAATTCTTTTTCTTGAGTTTCATTCGCCTGGTGTTACAACGTAATTGTGTGCTATTTTTCCATCTGTTATTCAACCCTCCTTATAAACTTACTGTCTTGGTGTGTTACTACATTATTACGTTCCCCACATCTTTGAAACGCGACCCCTACACGAGAGGAAAGTCCAGAGACTCGTAACTCTGGGCTGAGGTATCAAGATTTACATTACAGACGACGATATCCGGCCACTCCTCGAATTTCCTGATACCCGGATTTCCTTATAAATCTTTAAGGTACAATATTTTGTTTGGTTTGTCATTTTTTTTATTATAGCAGCTAAGCATATATAACTAGTTCGGTATTTTAAGAATTATTGACATTTTCAGAAACCAAATTTCGAACGCGTGAGTGAACCGTTGCTTCACTCACCGTAACATATATATATATATATATATATATATATATATATATATATATATATGGTTAGTTAAGAAAGAGTAGTTAAGAGTTATATATATATATATATATATATATATATATATATATATATAAAGTTAACTTTCTTTAAACACTTTTGAAAATATTGCTGAAATGCGGTGAAGTAAAAGAAAAACGGTTCACCAATATTGGGCGATATTTTTAAACGTTTTTCCTCAAATATATTTCCTGCTTCTGAAAAATAATTTACCTGAATATATGGGGGAGACTGGAAAGGAGAGTAATTTTTGGGCTAGTACTGCTATGTTTGGAAATTTAGCTTTGGTCACTTTCCATCAATTAAGTAATTCTTCTTTTCCAGATTAAAAATTGATTTCTCTGGTAAAAAATTAGTTTCTTTAAGAATTTCACCTTTGAAGAGCCACTGATTTTTCCTTTTTCCTTCTTACACTAACTGACTCGCTGTCACTTCTTACTTTCTTTCAAACTTATAAAAAAACTAAGTAACCAGTAATTTTCCTAATGCCCTGATGATATTGGAGGTACTTGGCAAATCTAAGTTCATTGTAGATAATGCTCGTTTCTGAAATGGATGGATGACTCATCGCCTGAACCTTCTTCTCTGTACTGCTAATACTATTATCACTTTCTACCTTCAATATCCTTCAAGCATCCATTTTCTACTCAATTCTCTTATTTCAATAGAAAATAAAGTCAGTTTGTATCTTGGGTCTACTACAGTACTTAAAACAATTATTTTGTTTTGATATATGTCTATTGATCCTTTCCCTTCCTTTTTATTCATAAATCTAAACTCTAATGCGTTTTCATCTCTTTTTTTAAAGTCTGAACTCTGCTGTCATCCTCAGAGTTTGAGATTTGCTTGGAGAGCCTAAATATGGAGAATAATTACATAGCAATTCACTTTTGCCTTTATAGCTTCCTGTAATCATGGAAATGGTTGCAAAAAACTCGCACTTTTCAAGTATTTGGCCATTTATTAGCAGTCAAAGCTTAAATGATTGATTGTTCTATAATAAAAACTTGCAGAGGTCTTTTCGAAAACATTCAATTCTTACTAGAATCAAATATGTGTTATTCCACCCTTGTATTAATATCTTGAATTGGCATAAAAGTGGGTTTGCAAGATGTGGATCCAAGTCTCTTTGTATTAAAGTTCATTACAGCTTAAAAACTGGAATGATTGAAATGTGTACAAATATTCATACATTTCTTTATTAAATCACACTGTTCTTTGAGAAAATAAGGCATCTTTAATAACAAATTGAAGTTTATGAATAAAACAAGAAAAACTTGTGTATCCTTCTAAATTAGTTCCAAGTTTCATGTTATATGCTCCATCTCGAAGGATCAAATGGATTCTTTGAGAAAATAAGGCATCTTTAATAACAAGTTGAAGTTTATGAATAAAACAAGAAAAACTTGTGTATCCTGCTAAATTAGTTTCAAGTTTCATGTTATATGCTCCATCATGAAGGATCAAATGGATTTTGTTAGGAGGAATTTCCCAATTATTCATCATAATTTCAAAACTCATAGTGATTTTAATTCCAGAAAAAGAACCTGGGAAATACTTGCAATGGAGTACACAGTACATTTTTTTTAAACTCGCTGGTAAGCCAGAGTGCAGTTAAAGTAACAAATGACTCATTTGAATTATTTAGCTCTCTATATATCTGTAGTAAATGATATCTGATCAGCCTTAGAGAACTTCTCAAATACTGCTGATAATAATTTCCTGTATGAAGTTGGTAACATCTTCTCTACAAAATATTTTCTACTAGGAATAAGATATTTTGGTTGAAGATGGGCAATAAGTTCTATGAATCTCTGCTCTTCAATGTCTGTGAATGGTTGGTTACTCATTGCGATAAAATTCATTATTTTCTGTGATTTGGGGTCATTGATATGCCAAATCTTTTTTGGGGAGAAACTTTCCTCAAAACTCACTTGTTTCATGGCTTGGATCTATTGCTCTTTTGTGGTTTCCCCTGTTCTAGAAAATTCAAGACTCTCCCTTTTACTATTAAAATATTTGGACTCCCAGATATTCTCTTTAATGATGATTTTCCATATGTTCGTGAAAAGTGGTGTTGTTCTAAATGTAAGATTTTATGTTGAAATGCAGTGGCGCACGAAAACGCGAAAGCGTTTCGGCACGATAAATGCGAAAAATTGCTAAACACCCGCAAAATCTTATTGAACGAAGTACTTG
>JABUQX010095977.1:5000-30804 GCA_015478945.1 Trachelipus rathkii | reverse complement strand
TAACGTTCTATTAATTACAGTAGGAATGAAGTTAAAGCTGAATATATATTGGAGTTAACTATAATAATTGAAACACCTCATGTGACCTGGGAGATCAACAAATATCGGGGATAAGGGGAACCCTATGGCTAAGCCATCGATCTGTCCATTGAAATAGTTGTTAAACATGAAAAGCTCCTTCAAATCCTGAAAAAGTAAGTCTGCAATAATGTCACCAATTTCTTTCAAGGGCATTCGTGTATAAATAGAAACTCTATATCTAATCCCACTATTAATTATTTTCCAGACAATGTCCATATGTTGGATCCCGAACAAATTGTTATAAGTTTAGAACATAATACCATTTGGAAGAGAACTAACAAAGGTACTTTGACAACTTATAATTGTTCATTTTACACGCATCTAGGAAGGGTCTTAAAGGACAATCTGGTTTTTGTACCTTCAGAGACCAGTAAAGTATTCACAATATGGTCCAAATGCATAAACCTTCATGTACACTTCATTTCATCGATTAAAATACCCTGGTATTTTAATGTTCTGTTTTGTATTTGCTTTTTTGTCCTACAATTTATTAATTAACATCGAAAAATCAGTTTGGATGCGATTAAATTTAGATGTATCTTAAAGAATTATTTACGTTTTATTATTGTAGTTACGTTTATTAACTACTCTTCCATTACCTTTGTTCAGGGATTAGACCGCTATGTCTCCGTTGTTACCTACAATCCTAAGTAAATTCAGATCATCATATCTAAATAAGAAAGCGAATTAGAAACATGACTATAAGTAAGTGAAAGAGTTTATTGCATAATTAATGTCTTTATTTTATTATACAGTGATTGAAAGTACCTCTTAGATTCTATTCTAGAGTCAAAGGCAAAGGTTATAAATGTGGACATTTAATAGCAAGTTTAAACTATATACGACAGATGAACAAGATTACTGAAAGAGACAATATGGTTTTTGGGATGGTCGGGAGGTTGGTGGATAGATATCTTAAATTAAATTGTCTGAGAGACGTTCTCAGAAAGACAGAACTTCGACGTATTCTGCACTGACTTTCGATTTGAAAAATCTAGATACTAATAGCAGACGAAGGAAGTGGCTGGAAGCTCTAGGCGTCTATGAAATAAGTGGTTTTGCTTATAAAGGCAATAAAACATTTTACACAGAATGCATGAACCGTGGTCTAGAATTACAGCCGGGGAACTGGGACATGGTTTTCACATACAGGCGTTGGGCTTGAGACAAGGTGTGATTTGTTTCATGGGTGTTTGAATTCTTTCTAGCATCAGTCTAGTTAAGGTATATTGATCACTTGGGAAAGGACTACTTGAATGATATCCTGAATGGGACCGGGTATTGTGAAGATAGCGCTAACTCTTTTATGCCTTCTCGTTCTCGTTGCACTACAAAGGGAGGGGGAGGGAGGAGGGAAGGATTTGTGGATTTGGTTCAGCTTGACTTTGACGAGCGTGTGCAAGACAAAGATTAAAATTAATCAGCCTAAGTAAAGTCATAGAAAGATTACTACCAACCCAACGAGACGATTTCAGAACTTATGGTGGTCAGCAGGTGGGTTGGGGAAGCCTACCAGAGACTATCTTCTTGTAGGTCACTCTTGCATTGGGATATTGGGGCTTTCGGGAGGCATTAAGGAGTTTGACTTATCTGTTGCTGAGGGTGCAAGAGAATTGTACCTAAAGAATTTGGAACTGAAATTCAACGAAATGAAGGAGAAGGTGAATTGTTTGGTTTTATATTTGTTCAATCGTCTTTATGGATGTGGACTGGCATTAATATTAACCCTAAAATAAAAATAAAAAGAAAAAAGGACAAAAAGAGAAGCGAGATTTTTGAATAAATAATCCGGCTTTCTGCGCCTGTGAAGAAGAGAGACTATAGATACGATGTCGAGCTAATGGATAAGTATGTGGTCGATAGGAGAATGTTTGACTGGAAAGAGCCAAGGGGACTCATGAGATGGATTGGCCACGGAGCATTAGGAACGAATGAAAATACATTGTCTAAATCAGTAGGCGAATGGAGAGGGGCAAACTCTATAAAGAGTTGATGCAAGTAAAGGATCTGATCCATACAAAGGAGAAAAAGTGATGGCTGAGGAACTAGATTAGCGAATAAGAGCTCTCGTGGGAAGAATAACATGACCAGGATTCCAAACGTCAAGTCTGTACATTAATTGAATAACGGAACCATAGCACTACAGCGCACACTCATTCCCTAATTTGTACACTGGACAACCGACACTCAGCTTATAATAGCGATGTTTGGGTAAGACTAAAATATTATTTATTTTTATTATTTATATTACATTATACCTATATATTATATATAATATGAATATTAATATATATATATTAATATGTAATATATATAGATATATATATATGCTATATGGATGTGCATGTAAATTCTATTGGAAACTCCTGTAAAGTTTAGGAAAATTGAAAATATTTATCGTTATTTTATTTAGAAGCGATGAAATTCTTTTGTCGCCAGTTCGCTTACTTTCATTTTATTTCATTTCACTTTAATAGTATATATTAATATTTATATATATTATTATATTTTTATAATATATTAATATTGATATATAGTTATATATATATGCTATATACTATACTATTATATCCTACTATATATATTTTATATACTAATATATATATGTATATATTATATTTATATTTAATTAATTACTGTATATATCATTTATCGTTATCTAATATTATTATTATATATATTATGATCAGGGTGGGGTTTCAAGTCATTTCAAGTACAGTACAGTACAAGTTAATCTTAATGTTCACGTACAAGTACTCGTGAATTTGTTCAGTACAGTCTGCCAAGTACAAGTAACACGGTTCATACAGTACAGTACAAGTACTTTATGAACTGTATATATTTTATTTATATATATGTTTTATATATATTATAAATAATTATATATATTTCATATTTATATTATTATATTTTATTACTATATATTTTAGTGAAGAAGTTACTATCATCTGACTCATCAAGACTTTTTCAACGTTGTCGTGACTCAAACTCATCGTCATTCCTGCAGAAAGACACTACAAAATATAGAATGCAGCATAACAATTTCGCTATTATTATTCTTGTTGGTGTCTTTCCTGAGGCGATGATGACAGTTTGACGCTCATCGAATACGTTGGAAGTACGTTCTCGGATCGATGTTCAGATTGTTAGCTGCTTCTTTTCTTATTAAATTACCGCTTCCCAGAGCTAGCCGAATCGATATTATATTTTATATATTATTCTTATATATATATCATTATATATACTATATTATTATATTATATAATATATTAATATATATATCATCTCATCCTCAACAGCCCGACTTCTTATCTCCCA
The DNA here is from genome assembly GCA_015478945.1 of Trachelipus rathkii. NCBI lineage: Eukaryota > Metazoa > Arthropoda > Malacostraca > Isopoda > Trachelipodidae > Trachelipus > Trachelipus rathkii. Next base: position 27,405 of record JABUQX010095977.1, on the reverse strand, counting down.
AGGAGAAGGTGCGTAAACTATCCGGAAACACTAAGAATAGTAGAAGATATGACGCAAGTAGGAAAAGCAAACCCAACTACCGCCCTCTTATACCTCAGTGAGCTAACGTCGCGTCAAAAACAGTCAAGAGAAACCTTCACGGGACCGCGCTTGACCCTCAACTATGACCTCTCAGTCAATGTGGGGTTCATTCCTCTGGCAGAGGTGGTTACAACCATACCTTCCTTACAAAACCCCCGTCACTCCTGTTATGCACCTTTTTCTCGCCTCTGCCAGAACTCACCTTTTCTCCTTCCAGCTTACTTTTTCTGATATTCCACTTTTTTCTGTCGCCTCGGTCGATTGCCCACACACATTACACTATCACTCCGGTTAACGCGTTCTGTCATCCATTCCGTTTCCACGATGCCAACCATTTAACGTCCTTTCAGTTTTTCTCTCATTTACCCCAACGTCTCACACCAAAACTCCTCTATTATGTTTCATTCGCTCACTTTATCATTTCTTTTCACACCTGACACGCCACTCAGATGCTCTGACACAGTTGTAATTTGAGATCTTACCTCATGATATTCCAGACCTGCCGCACTATATACATTACACGTGAGCAGTACAACACCCTTGTTAAAGACTAGTTGCGACTACACACTTGTCCCTCTACATCCACAACGATTTCACTGACCACTTCCCTTAGGTGCCTTCACATTTTCATACTACACTCTGCATCACCGGTTCCCTTTTCATCTCTTATCCTAAATATATTAATTCAGACACTTTTTTCAGTGCTCACATCCTAACTAATTCAACCACTGAGTCTTGTCCTCCTCAAACATATTACTTTATCTACCGTTCTACTTTCAACCTTTTCTTTTCACACCCTACCAAATCTTCTCTACTAGTCCTCTCACACCTCTCTCAGCTTCGACCACACCATCAATATCCTGATTAATAGGTAGGCAATCCATCTCATAATTCCGTCCACTCTGTCTAACTCTATCCCTTGTCCCCCTACCTCTTATTCTTGCATAACCCTCTCCACTGAGTACGATTGGATTCCCAAGGGATACACATCCTGTCTCCTCCGTATTATATGTGAAATATCACTTTCGCACTCTATTTTCTTTACACAGGCTCTCTAATCGTCCATACATTACTTTCGTTCTATTCAGAAGCTTCCCACCAACACTTCAGTTAACACTGCCATAGGTTCCCTATTATCCTTATCGGAAGTCGAATCATAATCCTGAATTCAATTTATTCTTATCTTGCCTCTGTCATTATCCTAATATTTGCTTGTCCATGTACACAGCATTTGATCCACAATCCTCTGACCCTTTAACGACCGTTTTCTTCCCACTTCGTTGTTCAATCGATTCGACGCCTCTGTCGACCATTATTTCACTATATCTCTCCTACAACACTCCATACAATTATTACCATATACTGTACAGCTTACCTTTTTCCTTACTCTTTTTTTCGCGGTATATCATTGACTCCCCATCTCGGAACTATACCGTTCATTAAACGTTTGTCTATACTCTTCCAATCATGACTCCCAATCTCGCCCTTATCTCTATTTTATATTTTTTATTTATTTATATATATATACTATATTATATTCTAATATTATTTTTCCATTTATCGTTATATGCGAATGATTTGGTTTGTGGTGAATCTGAAGGAGTTTGAGAGGATTGGTAGGATTAATCGCTGTAGTTAAAGATGGGTTTGAAGTAGACGTAGATAGGTAGTTGTATGGTACGACTTGCGGAAACGTCCGGGTGTGAAGTCGCTGCTAGATGCTGAGCGTGGGACAAGTAGACTGGTTTAAATATTTAGGTTATATATATTTTATATATTATTATGTTTACCTTCTTATATATTATATATCCTAGTATATTATATTTATTACTGACTATAGTACTGTCGTAATTATATTCATGTGGCGAAAGGGCACGCCGGTGTGCGAAGGTGCTAGGTAATCGTGCATTGCAGAAGGGGCTGGTGCATTATTGCTTTGGATGCGATGTTAAGAGACTGTCTTGGTGCGCTGGTGTCTGCGGATGGTAGTGGTTTACCTGTGTTTGTTAGTCGTTCATAAGCTCATGGTATCTGGAAGATCACGAGGTATTATCTGGTCCAATGTGTTCAGCTGGCCCCTCTAAGGGCGTATCGTGAGGTGTGAGAAAAGATTGATTAAATGAGCGAATGAACGTATTGTACAGGTTGACTATGGTGAAGATAGGGGCAATGACTGAAGAAATCAATGAAGTATGTTTTTACGATGGTTTTTCATGTAGAACAACGACTGCGATGATAGACTCGGGTCTCTGGTTAAGGGGATGTTGAGTGAGGCTGGTGTAGTATGGATATCGAACTGGAAACTGCTAGAGCCCCGAAGCACACGGTGGATAGTTGCAGGTCAGCAAAAGAATGATGACACGTTGCGAAATGTGACTTTCGGGCAGGGAAGCCAAGAGCAAAATGCAATCAGTGCGTGAGGAGCTAAATGAGGCGTAATGCAACGTGACATCCTCTGGTTGCTGACAGTCGGGCAGGTGTATGGTTGTGGCCCACCTGGGCCAAGGGATAACCGCTACTATTGGCTCGGATGCTAATGAGGGTCTAGTCCGTCGCCACGAGGCCTGATAGACCTCATAGGGTGGGCTCGCGTGTCTTCATAGTCGACGGGGACGTTATCCTAATATACGTTTTCGAAACGGGCGGGGAGTTGGGCTCGGGAGATTCCTTTTCGATATGTCATAGATCTTACATCTACCTTTTTTGTTGTTGGTACCATCGTTACCACCCTTACACCCCACTCTGGAGTCTTGAGGGAAATAAGGTGGTGTTGACCTATGGATTTCCGGTTGAAATTCCCGATTTTGAAATGGTTGCCACGAGAAATTAGGGAAATGCTCGTATATATAGAAAGATACTTAGGTTCAAATATTCTATCCCAAACTATAAATTTGGGCTTCCCTCCCTTTCATTCATAAACGTCAAGCTTATTAAGTATTACTAGATTACGACAATACGATCCATTTAATCTTTTTTACTCAAATGATTAAAGGCGCTATGTCTTATTGTATATTATTATTATAGTACAAGTAGTTTCGAGTATATTACTTGCAGAAAAAGATTAGTAGATGATGCTACAAATAATAGTACTGCTGTTTCTTCACAAAAAATTATATAAGTTAAATGTATAGTAGAGGTTCGTTCTTATATACTATTTCTAATATACCCCAAGGAACCCGAATTACTACGTTCATATATAGTATAATGAATGGCTCAGGAATAATTATGATATACCCATTGGAAGTAATCTAATATAGTAAGGATTTTATATATATATGTCTTTTGTATGAGTCCCCGAAATTAAATAATTTATTATATATATGTATAAGAGGCCACCTAAAAAAAATATTATAGGAATATAATATAATATAGAGTTCAACATGGAATAAACACGCACCCCATGATAGGTCATTATATATAGGTGCACAATTTTAGTATAGTTTTTAAAAATCATTTAGTGGCGGTTCTCCCATCGAAATCATATCAAGTCGTTTACATAGTATATGACGTGCTACGCCTAGATATATTATTAAATCCATCGTGTTATTAGGTAATACCATAAAAATATAAAGTTGATTCTCTAATTATAGAGATTAGATCATTATATATAGGTATATTTCAATTAAAATGAGAGCTTCGTACGTTATTATCTATATATAATGGTGTACTGTGATTTTATATTATGACTCATAAATCTGTGAGTCGGGGTATAGTGTATTGTATAATTCTTTACTCAGTACTATTTAGTAGAGGTATTCAAATAATAATGTTCATCTCGTCAAACATCTATGACCCGAAAGATTTGGATTGATTTATAAACTCTTACGGCTCTCAATTGGAGAAGATATGAAGAAATTCTATCATAGTTGATATAAGGGGGATATTTATACTACTACTTTGCATTAAGCCAATACTATTCGATAATTCCTTAATTATAAATATCTAGGATAATAAATCCATTTCCCGTCCTCTTATCTTAATTATATCATAAATGGAAATCTTATATTTATTAATTACATATAATTGAGAGTAATGAAAAGTAACTCTTACATACGTAGGATAAATAGCATACAGGTAACCAAATTTGTAGCAGTGTGTAATTGCTCGTAGAGTTTTCGGGGCAGTGTGTGTACCAAGCTACTAGCTTTTGCCAAGTACACGGAGCTCCAGTACACAGTAGTCACGATCCAGTGAGTTTTTCGACACCTTTTCAGTTACAAAGTAGACAAGTACCAAGTACCTACACAAATTACTTAAAGGATAACCCAAGTACAAGAAGCTAGCCAAGTAATCGTGTACTTCCAACAGTAGGTGGCTAGATATAAGTAACCTATTATGTATATATACTAAATTGGATATTTATATTAATATATATAGTGTCAACTCCGTCTATTTACTTATAATTAATATTTTGTGTATCCCCATATATATACTCATATTATTTTTATCTAATATGATTTATATATATTATATATATATATTATATGATTATAATTCAGGTTACTAAACGTATATGGTGAATATGGAGTATCATTTATAGGGTTATACATAAGTAATAATATATAACACTAAATCTTAGATTCTGATATAATTATTTAATCATATTATTTAGCGCTACCTCAATGGTTTTACTTAATAGTTAAATCACTCCTCAACTTCTTATTTTATTATAAATTCATATCCTAGTAAGTCTAATAAAGGTATTTACTGCTTTTAGGACATGATTTAGGGACATATCATTTATATTATAGTATGTTTTCTCATAAATTTTACTACTACGCTATCCGTACCTAGCATTGTTTATAAATTATATATGCAACTTATATCGATTGCTCTCTTAGAGTTTAAACTACGTGTTTACTGTTTTTATCATCACTATTTATAAAAACTCGGTTATATTAGATAGTATGCGCTGATAATATGAGAATCTCACACCTGAACGGATATAATGGGCAATAGGTGAATTAATGGATTATAAATAGTGATTAAGTATTTGGTGTTTAGTTACTATTTTTATCATCAGTTCATTATCTAAGTGTAGATGGGTTTATATTATTTTACGTGCTAGATTGATTAGGTGATCCGGCTATATCCCCCGCTCTCCTCCCTTCTCCCTCCCCCTATAAAAATAATATCAATTAATATATATGTATTCTATATACACAGACAAATTATACGTGTCACTCTACTATAAATATAAATGTGATATATTTATATGTATGTTTATTAATATGCATAAAGTATCCTATAATTAATTAATAAATATCTAAAAATAATTATTTAATATATAGTAATAAATCTATAGTATGATAGCATTATATAAATATACGTATATATATAATAGGATAAGATACTAATGTAATTAATTCATTTGCATATTACTTTTCATAAAATATAATAATACCTTCCCCTAGTTAAGTCTACTCAAGTGCTTATATACATATATCATCTTTATCGGTTGAGTAATACTTCACATCTCTCTAATTATTTTATTATTATAGTTCCTCTCGAATCCTAGTCTCTCGTTTCACGGGAAGTTTCAATTCGTTTATTAATGAAAATCAATCATTAATTGAGATCGCAAGATCGTGGACTAGCCAATCACCGCTGTGTATATTACCATCGAGATTGTCTTTAGTTGTGTATTGACAGTTTCTGGTCTTTATTCGAGATTAGAATTTGTCTTGTCTGTAATGGGCACTTGAAACTTCCTTCATATTAATAATGTTTTTCGGTTTTATCTGAGGAATTCCCTAAAAAAAATTATTTTCCAATAAATGCAACCTTGATAAGATATGGATACATGGACATACTTAGAAATACGCCCCTGCCAACTACGCCCTACATGCGCTCTCGCAAGCAATCCAGACAATAGCAATTGTAGCTTACATCGTACGCATACTATGTCCTAGCATTATATATATACAATCACATCGAACTGATAATATATGTACCTTATAATAATAATCAAAGCTATATATAATAAATGAATATCATTTTGTATATCTAATATACCTCAATTCACAGCTTGCAATATTATTATATTGTATATCGTCATCGTTATTCGCTCCTTCGTTCAGTGCGTTCATCGTATCGTCATACCTAACCAGTGACAGGTCGATCATCATCATCTCTACCATTTATCATCATCAATCTCAGTTCAATGTCGTAATCCGATACATGCTTCTATCATCACGTTCATCTATACATCCTCCTTATAATCCTCTTCATCGCTGATTTCTCTGACACACGACAGATGGATTCCGGGTGTGGTTGCGGTAAGGTTAGCGCAATACCCGGATAGAACACGTAGAAGTAGCAGAAACTGACGCTTAGTCGATAAGTGCATAAACCGACAATCCACCTATTTATCGAACCCGCCCCCCTGGTCTCTCTGCTTAGAAGATGATGACAAGCCCCGTACGGCAATCTTCTTCATCACATTGCCATAGGACTCGCGTCAACCGACAATCCCTCGTGCGAGACTGTTCAGCGACACAGACAAACGCTTCATGGAGTTTCCGCGGTATTTTCTGATCCCTTCCCCTTCCGTGGTAAACATCTATCCGATACACACGTATATCTGGCTAACCATCTGCTAAGTTTATGCCGTTGCCGCGCTTTTTTTCACTCCTTCCATTTTCTCTTAATTCCCACGACAACAATCATATTCCGGCTAATATTTTACATTAGACATGAAGTTGGCCGTGACTACCAAATCTCGCTACACTTTCTATCCAATCCAGGCGAACTGCCCCTTCCAGATCACGAACTATCCATGGCATTAACTCTTATCTCTACAGTACTTTAATAAAAACCTCTCATCAATCTTTGCAACAATCCTCGCGAAGATCTCCAAATTAGCCACCTCTCAAAACTTACTATCGACTCTCGCTCGGAACAGATCCACATAAATTATGCCGATAAACAGGATAAAACAGCCTGTCTGTCGTCTCTTGTCCAATTCCAATTTCTAAACAATACAATCATGTTTGACTCTGACTAACCGCCACACTATTGTAAATTACATTATCTAACCCTTCTTTTAGTTACCATTTGGAGGTAATAGACAAGTCGAACAGATTCATACTTCTAGCCAACCCCCCGATTCTCTACCACTACCGCTGACCGTCAAAATTTATAACAACTTACAAAATCAAATTCAAACTGCCTTTTGTTATTTCCCATTCTCTCATCGTTGATACGCCAGATTATACTGATAAACTTCTTGTCTACCAATCAAGAAGCCAATTATTCTATCATCCACCTTCTTGCTACTTGATTAGAGATACTTGTCCTGTTTTAATGCGTTGATTGCGCCATATCCAATAAAACATTGACTGGGAACAGCTCTTATATCGATACAGCGTGTATACTACGATTGTTCTCTCCTATTTATCTCGGTTTGTACATTTGTTGCATTTTTTTACCTTGCGTCTTCTAATTGTAACAAGAAAAGTGTTGATAAACCAACGCGGCAATTTCACATGACTCTCTACCATCATTCTAATTTTAGCAACTCATTTCGTTAGGTCCAATTGAGTTACCTTAGCTACGTTATTCGCATTTTGACCAAACACCGCACAGATTTCTTCTGTATATCTGTTTCATCTCCGACTATAATTCTTACAATGAACTAGTGTTCCTATATATATCAACGTTTTTACTCTATCTCCCATACCTTAATGTAGGGTCGTATTCTGCTTTCATCATAAAGTTTCTCTCGGATATTCTTTATTGCTCACTCCATATATAAATTTACTGGGAATGATTTGTTTACAAATATTTCTCTAATTATCGACTATCAATACTGTAGGTTCACATAATCTATTTGAATCATTATTCAACAGTTTATCCCTCTTATTGTTATTATATTATGTTGCTCATGAAATGAGAAAAAACAAAAATATTATATGTTGAAATAAATAACAATGATCAATTTCGTTTCATACATATTTTACATTATATATACTGGGAAATTTATAATAATTCCAGTTAGAAGGATTCATTGTTATATTGAATAATGTAATAAATTTCTAATTATTCTTTATGGTTAGAAATATCCGATGTGATTTTTGTATTAATACAGTTATATATTTATGTTATATAGATATATTGGATGCCATAGATTTTTGGATTAAATGCTTTATTTAAGTATTATAATATTGTATCTCATTAGAGGGAATATTACTCGTAATTATTTTCAAAAATAAGTTATTTTTATAATATTATTGTATTTGTATGTATTCAAATGTAGTGTCTTCTAGGTTGCAATAAAAAATTAATAATTACTGAAGTTTTGCAAAGGGAAAAACAGGCTGATTCTAAGTCAAGTGTTTAATTTGCTCTGTCTTATATCAGTCTAAAAAGTAAGAATCCTATTTTTACAAACGTACTGTTCTTATTACCTCATTAGATGACCAACAGTCATTTGAAGGCTTTCATCTGATATGCTAGTTTATTGAATAGAGGGTACCATAATCGTTCTTTATAGGTACTATCATTGGTCTTATATCAAAGATTCTAGGAGGGTGCACCTTGCTTGTAGGGTCTTCGCCATTTATATATATAAAAGCTAATACAAGAAAATATTTTAAAAGTTTCATAAAATAATCACAGTAATAATATTTCTTGTTCTCTAAGATTTGTCCTATGCCCCTCTATCCGTTACGGTAGTAATTAATTTATTTTTAGGTACTCTTTTATCCTACCATTCCATAGGGTTCCTAAGCTCAATACCTCATGAATCCTAGAAAATGAGGATTTTTTATTTGCCTACTCCCATCCGAGCACCTCACGCTGAACTACATGTCTATATACCTGTAAAAGCGGTTAGTGTTTGATAGTGCTCTAGTCATTCTCATGTATCTTCAGCATATGTAGTAAAGTCTCAATCTATATGTGTTATTTGTTACCTTTCTACCAGGTCTTGATATATATTCGCTCATATCCATGCACGCTTTATATATACTCTATACCGCGGCATTCTTCTTACTTTCGTTCTCAGAGATGATTACCGCGTCATTCCCTAGTAGCTGTGCATGAATTTCCCTTCGCCCGGCATCCGACTACTGTCGGAATAGCTAGCTCTCCGTTCATTTAAGTAACTCAGGATACTCCTCAGCTGTTAAGACGATCCTATGTTTGTGTACTGTGGAAGTCGAATCTTTTTGACACTTGTCGGTGGACTATCACTGGATGGACGAAAGAGAAGTGATTTTCGTTATGGTAAGGGAGTATCTCTAGGAATGATGCACATCCTCGAATAAACCTACGGGAAGTGTGAAGATAGCAATCTCAGCCTCTGGAAATACGGAAATGACCACACTACAACCCCCAGTGGCACAAGAATACTCGGAGTGCTTAGGTTTTCTATGTGTGCGTCTAGTGTGAAAGGAGCCTATTCTTAATTACGTTCAACACTGTAAATATTTTCATACCAGCATATGAAAAAACTTTACAACTTTATTTCCGGACTAGATTACGAGGACCAGTAATAGGTCAAGTCATGTGACACCTCTATCCTAATATTCTGTTAAAGTTGTGAAGCAATTATTTTTAACAAACAGGCTTGTGAGTTTGAAATGAAAAAAGACCGCAAAATGCTCCTTCTCAAATCCGATAAGGGTTGAGTAGAAGAACTAAGAAGATTCAATCCCTGCCTGATTGTATTTTTTGCCTTACTAGCATTAGTTAGAGAGTTGGAAACAATCGCTTCCAAGCATAATATTAGGTATCCATTAAAAAATCATAAACTTTGCGGTCCTGATCGAAGAATAATTTAGCACTGAACTTAGTGTTCATTTAATTAGGCCGCAAAACTGTATCAACCACAATTTTCTTAGTATAATAACTTGGATGATTACTAAAATCTTCCTGGAATGTATTCTTCTTTAAATATACTGATCGAAACGGTTGAAAAATGATATAGCGGTTTACTCAGGAAACAATCACGTCGTGTGAAAACACGTATTCGAGATGATCCACTGACGCGGGTAAAAGCGATTTACTTCTCACAATATCACTAGAGGTTGTGCTGATGTGTTAAAATTTAGAATAACACCGCTATAGAGTAAACCTAAGAACTCACAGACACGCAGACAGTACACTCATAAAAATTTTCCCTTTAGTACCTCAAAAACAAGCCCATTCCCCCGTGCACTATACATTACTTCGTCTATGATTGCGTTTATTGACACATCAGAAGATTCCATCGTCACCGAATCTTATTTAAACAACTTCAATGTCAAAACAAGCTGCCGCCGATGAACACACGACACTAATGACATAAATTCAGCCGCCTGTCCCCCACTGGCTAATAGGTCAAAGATCTGCATACGCCTCCATTCTGTTTGTACTAGCGATTCCTATTTGGGCTGCGCGGCGGGCAAAACACTTCATGAATTCTCATATATTTGTTCATTTACTATTTATACTCACTATCTCCTCTTTAATCTTATCACTGCATTAATAGTAATCATACCATCGATTTAAAATACATACGCGCTTCATACTATACACTAAAATTAGTAAGTGCTAATCATAATAGTATTTAATATAATACTTTAAACATATATATTATATAGCTATCTATTATATACTTCCTTATATATAACACAATATCTAGAACATTGTTACAGCCCATAGCTAAAAATATAAGGGTGAAAACTGGAAAATTGACAATACTGTAGCGAGTACTAATAAAAGATGGAATTCACTTGATGAAGTACTGCGGTGCTATTATTCCCGTTGAAGATTATTGTTGCTTTTAGTGTGATGAAATATTTTATTTTTTTTTATTAATTATATTTACTTTTTTCATTTCTATTATTTTACATTCGAATATGTACTTATTTTATCCTGACCCTTTATTATTAGTTAGTTCTTATTATTTTATTTTTTTATTATTTATTATTATTTATTTTATTTGCTGTTATCTTTGTTATTCTTATATTATTATATATCGTATTTATATATTAGCTTATTTTTATTTCTATTGTATTAATATATTTTATTATTATTAATTTTTGATCTTTATTATATTTTTTATTATTATTATTATTATTTATTATTTTGTATTTATTCTTATGTTTATATTAATTATTCTTTAGTGTCTTTTCATTTTTATCTATATTTTTTCTTATTCTATTTTCATTATTTATTCCTGGTTATTATGTTATTATATCATCAATTATTTTGAATTATTTTTTTATTTTTTGTATTAATGTTCATTATTTCTTATTTTCATTTTATCTATTAATATTATCTCTTATTCCATTATTGATTTATTGATTTTTTATTATTACCTGATTATTTTCATTTTATTGTTATTTCTTTCTTTTTTGGACTTTTTATTGATTTTATTTTTTATTAGTTCTTATTATCTCCATTTATTTTTTTTTACTTTTTATTATTCATTATTTATCTATTTTATTTTATTTTTTTTATTCTTTTATTTTTCATTTTATTTATTATATTATTATTTAAATGATTTGTCTTATCTTTCTTTTTTCAGTTTTTTTATAGGTTATATCATATTTTGTATTTAACTTTTTTCTTTTTAGTTTTTCTTTTTATTTGGTTATTTTCTTGTTTTTTTATGTTTCTCTATGTTTTATTTTATTATCTTATACTAACATCCAGGGGCGTATATATATTTAATAAGTCTATGGCAAATTTTATAGTAAAATATTATTTTATACTTTTTATTACATTCGTTTAGGCTATTTAAAATTGCTTTTATTGATCATTATATATTTCATTATTTTTTTGGTATTTTCTTTATATATGTAGTTTTATTCTACTTCAATTGGTCTGAATTGGAGTTCAATGCAAACAAATGGGAGTTGGAATAGATACGGGATTGGGAATGGGAGTTCAATGTAAATAATCGGAAATGGGAATGAAAATGGGAATAGAAACGGGATTGGAAATGGGAGTTCAATGTAAATAAACGGGAATGGGAATGGAAATGGGAATAAAAACGGGATTGGAAATGGGAGTTCAGTGTTAACAAATGGGAATTGGAATAAATACGGGATTGGGAATGGGAGTTCAATGTAAATAAACGGAAATGGGAATGGAAATGGGAATAGAAACGGGATTGGAAATGGGAGTTTTATGTAAATAAACGGGAATGGGAATGGAAATGGGAATAGAAACGGGATTGAGAATGGGGTACATGTAAAAAAAACGGGAATGGGAATGAAAATAGAAACGGGATTGGGAATTGGATTTCAATGCAAACAAACGGAAATGAGAGAGACATGTAAACAAACGGGGATGGGGATGGGAATGGGAATAGAAACGGGATTGGGAATGAGAGATACAAGAAAACAAACGGGAATTGAAATAGAAACGGGATTAGGAAATGGGAATAATGTAAACAAACAGGATTAGGAATGGGAGTTGCATATAAACAAACGGAAATGGGAATGGGAATGGGAATGGGAATGGGAATGGGAATAGAGATGGGATTTCGAATTGGAGTTCAATGCAAACAAATGGGAATGGGAAGGGAAGATACATGTAAACAAACGGGGGGGGAGAATGGGAATTAAAACGGGATTGGGAATGAGAGATACATGAAAACAAACGGAAAGGAAATAGAAACGGGATTAGGAAATGGGGATAATGTAAACATACGGGATTAGGAATGGGAGTTTCATATGAACAAACGGGAATGGGAATGGGAATAGAAACGGGTTTAGGAATGGGAGTTACATATAAACAAACTGGAATGGGAATTACATGTTAATAAATGGAAATGGAATAATAAAAATCCCAAAAGTTGATAAGGATTTTCTATGACTTAGAATCTTAGATGATCATACCTGTTCAGACTCCGGTTTCATATCGGTCCGGCTCTTTTCCGGTTCAGACTCCGGTTTCATTTCGGTATGTTTCTTTTTCGGGAATGTTCTGGTTAAGGTTTCATTTCGGTGTATTACCTTTTCGGTACTTTTCCTAGTTATGGTATCATTTCGGTTCTGTTTCTTGCCTTTTCGGTCTCGGTTTCGGTTTCACTTCCATCAGTTTCATTTCCAGTTTGATTCCGGTTACAACTTCCTTTCTGTCCGATTTCTTTCCAGTCCAGTTCCGGCTACCTATTCATTTATATATTTTTCCTTTCCTGTTCAGTTCCGGTTAAGGTTTCATTTTGGGTCGGTTAATTTCGGTTTCGATTATTTTGGATTTCCGATATGATTTAAAACGTTTTATTTGAAAAAGAGCATGAATCATTTTTACTTTGTGGAAGACAGTTTTTCATGCAAGATTCTTACAATGAATTTTAAATTGCCTTAAAGAGTCAAAAATGTGTGCCGCTGACATTTTCACATAGTTATTTCTCTTTTGACATTTCTACCTCATATTCTTAAGAGGGGGATGGTAATCTAGTAATAATCTGTTGCATATGTTCGTTCTTATATTATAAAATTTGTTTACTAAAATGAATTGAACTAATTAAGTTTTGTTTAATTTCAAATATGAACTATAATGCAAAAATTTGGAGGAAAGACGAGATCACTTTTGTATTATTCTGTATTTGTTGTTTCTTGTCATGTATTCTAGATAAGGATTTGAGAGAGAAGAGAAAGGGAGAAGTTTAAAGAAAGGGATTTGGAAGAAAGGTAATTCATCTATCAATATGACCAAACAATGAATGAGGAGAAAGCAAGAAATAAGAGAATCACACCCGTTTGAGAACTTAGATCTGGAAAGACAAGAACTAGGAGGACGATTGCAGGAAATACGGGGAGAGAGCTGAAAAAAAAGGGACAAGGTGATGGAGAAGAGGAGAATATCAGTTGAGGAATGAGGTAGAAAATGAGGGGGGGGAGAAAGAAGAAGGAAGGAAGAGCAAGAAGAGGTGCAAGGGAGGAGGAAGAAGAACAAGGGAGGAAGAATAATGGAAAGAGGCTGAGGGAGAATAAGTCTAGAAAAATAAGAATGAATAGGAGGAAATGGCGAAAATATGAAATATTAAAAATTAAAGTATGTAAAAGCTAAAGGCAGTAAGGCAAAGAATTATTAAAATCCACATTATTAAATAAAAATTAAAAAAATTAAAAATATTATAATATAACCAACTTTCAAGCACAAAAATATTATTTCAATTTTTTTTATATAGAAAAAAAGAAAGACACGAAAACTTCATATTTAAACATGCACAAGTTTTAAAATATATTAGAATAAAACGTTATTGAAATCAAGTACCAAACACGCAGTGATACTTAACATAATTAGAAGTTACACGAATAAAATTTTCGTGACGAAAAGGGAACTCATTTAAAGGCAAAGCACATTGAAATATAATTTTTCTTTTTTCAGGATAGTCAAAAATGATAATTATAATTCAGTGAACTACGACCAACAGTTTATAGTGACATTTGAAACTGACCACGATAATTATAGTCCATTTATATTGATTTTTAAGGGTAATTTATTGAAATGGGAACACGTCATTAAATAATCGGCAAATTGGCAACTATCTAGCTCATAAGTGACGTTGGCCCCTTTGGGCAATAAAGTATGTGAAACAAAATAAAGAAAGACTATTTTTTGTACATAAGAAGAAAAATTGAGTACAGTAAACAGACGAGTTGTATAAAGTAGATATATATATATATATATACATATGAATATATATGGTATTATTTTGCTTATTCTTTATCTATTGACTGGTTAATCTCATTTCTCTTTTTCCTATAATTTTCTAAATCATCCTCCCTATTACTACCCTTGAATATTATATTGATTAATATTTGCTATCATTTCAGATTACTCATCCACATAAAAAAAGGTTATATATATTTTTTATAGTATTAGTTTAGAAGCTTAAATCAAAAGCTTTCCAACATGATGTCCAGATCATTGAGAGCGGAAACTCGATCAAGAGGAAAGGAAGATAATAAAAGGCCTATGCAAGCACTCGATAAAGTTAGAAGATGGTTTGTATAGAATTTTAAATTGCATGATATGAAGAATTTATTTTGGATGATTGAATGAATACCGTATAGTTTGTAATACACTTTTAAAATTTGTTATTAATATTTAATATTATTTATATTATTTTTGGCCGGGAATTATTATGGCATAATATGATTTGAGAGCTTTTATAATCAATACTTACGTCAACATAAGGGAAAGCTATTTCAATTTAAAATTCGAAATTTTAGAAAACTTATTTCCAAAAAAAAAATATAACGGCCAATTTTGTAAAACCAATAGGGGAAATTTTGGTCATTTTGTCAAATCTATAAGGGCTTTGGACATTTTTCAATATTCTACAAAAATAGAATTCATTAGTGATACGGGATAAATGGGGCTCAAACATGGTAGCTTGGTAACGATTTGTGGAAATAGCTTGCTTACTTCAATTATGTTTATTCCATACTTGTTTGGTCTATCTAAGCATTCACATTCAATATTATGTCGAAGTGTCTGTAAAGATTTTTTTTACTTGACACTAACCATATCCTCCTTTACTTTTCTAGCCATTCATGCGAACGGACCAGCTTGCGAATACTTTAAAATCTATATACAGCATGCAGCTTAATGTCAAACGTCATTAATTATTTCAAGACGTTTTTCTACACGCTGGAACAGACTTATGATTTGCTTAAAAGATGTTTGAACAAAGTTCCCCTATTCATTACGCTGCTGAATGCAGATCAGGAAAAAATGTTGACCGATTTCAGTGGCAAAATTATCCATTTAACTTGAGCCAATTTGACAACGATCTACTTAAAACAAGAGCGCATTAAAAGGTGAGAGTAACAGTCGCCCAAGTAGAGTCCTTCCATTTATAGGCAAGAGATCTATTTTTTAATAAGGGGCGATATTAAATAGCATATAGATTCTTGGAATAGAGCATCATCGTATGAAGGGAGCTTCAAGAAATCCAGTAGAAAAAAGACTTCACAGTTTCAATGTGATAATTATTGTGTGGATGAGCTACTATTGCTTGAGTCTGCTTATTAGACGGCTAATTTTTGTTTCTATTACATGAACTAAGATCGCATCGTAAAAAGATATGCGGATGTTGAGGCATGAGAAGGAAATTCGTGAAAATCTATGCTCCATCTCGACTCTCTCTGCTGACGGATGATTCACGTAGTGAGCGAAAGGTGAGGCTGAAGGTTCATTTTCACTTCTTTATGGATTGTTTTAAAGAATTGTGGCATCAAAATGCCGTTCATACAGAAAAGAAAGTAGAGAGTGGAAAAGAAGAACGTCCGCATTCTTCTGACGGATGTGATGTTAGTACATAAAATGAAGCTAAATACTGGGAATTTACATCATACAGACAATAAACATACTTTATCTTAATTATACTAACATCGCATGATAGAAATACACTGTATTGTGATAGATTAGTTAAAACGCATATAATAACAGGCTATTGAATAAAAGAGTAGAATATTGGATAACAATGAATGTAATATAGAAGGAATGGGGTTTAGTTAATGTAACATTCGCCTACGATGGGTATAACTTTCTCATGTGTAGACGATCTACTGTGCTATAGCGTCTGGAATATCTTCCTCATCAAGCTCCAACATGTCGGTGGCCACATTAGAGAAAAATGTGGGTCTATCTCTGTCACTCTAACTTAATCGGATCATTCTAACATCTATATGTTTAAACTAGGTATTTTGTTGGTAGAGATAATGCACTTTCCTGGCTTTGACTCATTAGACTGAATTTTCAATTAAATATCCATATCTGTTCTAGTATCATTATCTGCAGACGGATTGATAATTATTGATGATGGTAGATAGAAAGTCTAGAGTTAGCAGTGCAGATGCTCTGTAATATTATAACATTGCATTTGTATTAAAGGCGATAACTGGTCTTAACAGGTCATAGATAAATAGCAAATGTTTAGTTCTAGAGCTTTAATATAGGGCTTCGTCGTGTATCAGTAAGCAGGAAATTGTCTCTCTTGACTCTGTAATCTAATAATAGCAGTCCTCTAAACTCTGCCTCACTATACGCCATCGCTCTATATCATCATGTGAAGCGAAAGGGACGCAAGACTAGAGATATATCTTCGTGTTCCTACTCATTGGTCATGGGTACCTTCAAAATACCCGCGGATTAGTATCGCACGCCTGCGTACAAGAAGGAGAAAGCCGCATCAGTACTTAATGTGTAAATTGGTATTAGGGGTGCTACATACTGGACACTAGCGAAGGGAGAGAATCATGATCGTATTACAGTTTCTTTAGCAAGTGTCTATTTAGTTAGGAATAAGAGTGCTGCCATTCTTTTGTTCTTGTCTTTTTTTTTTCCCCCCTTCTATTAGGAACTTGCAAAATGAATCAGATGAAGAGTCTGAAACTGCAGCTGCTGTAGTTAGGAGTGCTGCGTAATTAATAGAACTTGGATTTAAATTTGTAAAGTAGTTTAGAATTCCCCGGACAGCTCGTATTTACTTAATGGTTTCTCTCTTCTGGAGGATTCTCCTGAATCGCGCTTTCTATAGTTCCAACGCCGGTAGGTCAAGTTTGACTGGACTCACGGGGTCATTTATATCCTGTTTCAGATAGACCACTTGGCAAAGCCCTAGGGGAAGGTCTGACCTAAGGGTTCCAGGAGAAAGAGAAAGCCAACAATATTCTTGTAAGACTCTTTGCTATGCTTACAGGCTTTGATTTTTCAGGCGTTGAGCAGACTAGTCGAGTGAGGGTAGTTTCTGAACATGGCGCTAGAGAGATATAATTCTTACTGACACATGTACTTGTAAGTTATATCTCTCCCTACTTAGTGTATAGATAAGGGAGACAAATTACTTAGCAATACTTCCTGAATAAAGCCCATATTCATTGGGTTGTCTTCAAAGAGAAAGTGAAGATGCTTGTGTTTAGCATTGGCGGCAGTACACGCGTCAAACTATACTGTTAATGTCTCTCCTAGCTGAGTAAGATTATGCAGGACTCTGGTTAGAGGTGTCTCCTAGAATACGCTCTGGCACTGAAGATGTGAACTGACCGACTCAATTATTCTAGCTGGGAGGTTCCTAGCAGTGTAGGCCTGGGCAATTTCACGGCAATACAAAAGGTACCATCTGAACTGGGAAGAGGGCCTCCGCAGCTGGCTCGTACAGGAGGTTATCAAATGGTTAGAGACTAAGATGCGCGCGCTCGTGCCTTGGTTCGCACAAGGTTCATGTAGTCTCGCTTAATGCTTCGTGAGAGGAGCTCAGAACTTCTGGAAGGTAGAAGCCTGAAAAAGCACATTGAGATTTCCTATAGTCCACCAATAACTACCGTGCCATATATTCTACTTCTCATAAAGATCGGTTCCTGCACCTGTCTCTCTCCTTCGGCTAATAAGGGTGAACAAGAAAGAGTGCGAGACGACCAGTAATGCGGTGGTAATTACAGATGGTGGATGGATAGGATCACTTTCTATAAACTCTCTTCAGGCCTCATTCAATGTGTACTATTCCACTCAGTATTTATCGAGTGTAGGTGAGACGTACTAAGGGTTATGCGTGAGAATTGGAGGACTCTTTCTAAAATGCTCCGAGACATTTAGTGCGAAAGGGTTTAGTACGCTGGGCTAAATTTTTATTCAACTTTGACTCAAAAGTGCACTCGAGATCATATCGCGGGCAAGAGAATTGAATCTTATTCTTCATAAAGAAGGGTCATACTACATCTTCTAAGGTGTGGCGATTTATTCTTACTATACACTATTGTATTAGCTTATCGTCGTTATTTAGACGGCTGAATTTGCAGTGATCTCTCACGGTAAACCATTTCGGTCATAATTGTGGATGCGTATGTGAGAGATTTTTGGAAGATAGTAACTGACGGTTATGGAAAATAATCATTTAGTCTGCGAAAGAGCTAATATCGTTTTGTCACTTGTAAGTATGGAGGAAGATGGTGGTCAAAGATACGGGTAGTGATTATCAAGGTATTAGTATTTGTCATTAAGCACATTAAAGGGTTTAAATAATTCAAATAATATCTACAGGCAGTTACAGATAGTGTAATTTTTTGGGGCACGCCGGGCCGCCACGGTTTCTTAGGAAAGACACCCACGTTATACCAAAGAAGGGAGATAGTTATTCATGTTCCTTTACGATTAGTCGTTTTAACTTTCTTTGACGGGAGCTAATGCTCTCCGGAGGAGAAGCATGGATATCAGAAGACCTCAATTTGACCGAAGATGTAGGCCTAGAATAGGGCATAAAATCCGACAGCTGATATTGAGGGGTAATCACTTTAATAAAGGTCTGCAATACATAAAGGTCATAACATTCTATCTCAACATTTTGGTACCTCTGTAAGTCGGATTTGACTTATTGACGCGAATCTACATTGTTAATGTATAGGCATTTAAATAATGAGGACTTCACCTTACTGATTCAGCGAAGAGTGTTTTCACCGATGGCTCCAAAATTAAAAAGATGGGATGATTGCATCGGTTGGTCTGTGTTTCCGGACCACATCCTGTCGAACACTCTTCCACTCTGCTCAGTCCTATGTTCCTCTATTGACGTCCTTTCCTGTAATGATCTAGTTTGAAAGTCAGATGCTGAATCGTCGGTAAAAACGAATAGGATGATAAAAGGATCGGAGTTTAGAATCTCCTGAAGATTTTTCTTTCACATTTCGCTTTTTAGTACCGCCAGGAACGGTACTGAGGGCATAGTAATGTCTAAATTTGAATTATTTGATTTTATGAAGAATAATGTCTATCTCTGCGCACTTAAATATATATTTGATTCTTGAATACCGGCCATAATTAACTCTATTTGTATCTAGAAGAGTAGCATTAAGACATATAATTGTTCGCTAATTAGAGTTTAGCGAGGATTTACTGATCAGAATCTTCCTTATGACATGTTTGGAAAAAACGGACTTTCTTCTTCTTTATTTGAAGTTGACGAAGATAAATGCTGTTGTATATTATCAGACGCATGGAAATTTATAAGAGCTAATTTTAGAAATTTATTGGCACATCGATCCAGCATTATTTCTAACCCGATATATTGCTATACTTTATTATAGATGACATCTATATATCATTTTATTAAATTAGGCGCAATATAAGTCCATAATACCCCTTATATTATGAGAGACCGATTGGAATAAGGTATATTGTTATGGTATAACTTAACAGAAGCTCTGGGAACTGATAAAGGATGGATAGATAATAATATGTTTAGCAGTAGTACAAGTAGCAGATTTATATATTAGTAAAGTTAATAGCACCTTTATTAATTAACTCTAGGAAGTGAGCTCAGATGTTGGGATGTTATATAACCAGAAATAATTATGTGTGAAAACGATTAGAATCTTGTGATTATTTATATACCCTTTGTCCCTATGTTGTGGCTGCTGTTTCATTATTAGTTATATAGTCCATTAACACTTTTATTCTTTGTTTCAAAATAACATTCTTATCTGAAGTTAATAACTACTGTTTTTTATTTCGACTTATATAATTATCTCATATTCGGAGAGAGAATCTTATACTCTTCCAATGTACAAGAAGAAAACAAATGTAGTTTGGTACGCAATACGAAAACAGACTGTATAGGTTGAAGCAGGCTATTAAGTATAATGGGTAAAAAATGCGGAGATGAAAAGAGTATGAGTTACCGACTTCCTCTACGAGATGTAGGTCGATGACGGCTAACGCGTCCCTATAGGACACCAGGAGGACAGCCACCTTCTTATCGGTATGAAGATCTCCCGACTCGTCACATCTACTGTATCTAGCGTATGAAAACACCTGTTCTCAGAGTGTAGCATCCCTGTGTATCCATATGTAAGGAGATCGCACATAGAAGCTATATAGACGCCGGGATCTCTTAGAAAACAGATCGGCCATGCGTGTCCTTGTCACAATCCTGATCTTACCCTCCTCTCAGATTGCGCTGCGGTATATCTATGCCAGTATTTCACAACAGTGTGAAGTCTCCTTGACTTTAAGGATCGATATTCCTTAGTCGCTGAAGAGTGTTTGTCTCCGTAAGTACCTACGCAAATGATTGTCTTCTTATCACTTGTCTTCCATACTTTTTCGCCCCATACTGCACTACATGTCACGCACTGACACATCCATATAGACTCTATGCACAAGAAGTTAATTCCCTATCGCACTCAAATGGAACAACCATCACATACTCATATGTCAGGTCTCGATAATATACCTTGATCAGGCGCGCTATATTCACATACGCAGCCACTACACGAGGACGCGGATATATTCCTTACGGCACAATTATTTCTGCATCTTTCTATCCTTTACTATTTCATAATATCTTTCCTTACTCTACCTGTCACCTAAATATTTTGACTATCGCTAATGGTTTGCACAATGTCATTGTGAATACATATGTAGAATGCTGATCGATCTATATAGATTAGCTTGTGAAATGATCGACTTCATGTATACTTTAGACACGAGGTTATCTCGTATTAATCTCCTCAGACATATATCGACATAAGATATTAGTATGAAAAATTATGAATAAACGGTCCTAGCTCATTACGCAATATGATCTCTTCTCAAGATCATATCAAAACATGCATATAACTTTCATACATCTTAGCTGCCTGTATCTTAATCAAAACATTATAAGTCGCATTCTCTTATTACGATCCAAGATCTCCAATAGCTACATCCACGCATCACTTTGTGAAATGAACACGTTATTCTTAATAATCTACAACCATAGAATCGCTCTGTGATCAATTAATCCCCATTTTACTTCAATTTATCAAAAAATATATACAATTCACCGATAAAGTAAACCTAAACACTCCTTCGATTGTCAGGAATCGGCACTCATTAACTATATAAAACATAAACTCCACGTCGAGACATATAGATTGGGTCCTCTCAATCACACCTATTTATTTAATACCTACCATATTTTAGTGAGCGCATGCACAATCGTATGTTTCATCTCAAAACTTGTCACTTTCACTACGATTTTCACCTCGATCGCTATGGCCGTGTCGAATAAAAGTTCTCTTACTCTGTGGAACACATTTTACGTCATGCATTTTGGTGGGTTAATTCTTTAACGTATACAAACGGCCACATACACGCTCTATAATCACCTCTTCTAGGGAAGAAAACACGCTCGGCCGAATATATTATTAGAAGAGCTCGGTCATATTAGGTTGAACAGTAGATCATGTCATTCACTTCCCAAAAGGCAGACAGATCTCATTCTTGTATCGGCAAAATACGAGTTTCTAGCAGAAAAAGCGGACTGTATAGTCTCCTCCTGACCCAGACTCTGGAAGATATTCCTTTCGTCAGTTCTAATATCGGAGCTCGGCAGAAT
>JABUQX010095976.1:35000-45503 GCA_015478945.1 Trachelipus rathkii | reverse complement strand
ACCACGCCTACGTCAAATAACTACTCTACCATAGAATTATATGTATTACCTTTAAATAATTACATTACCATAGAATTATATGTATTACCTTTAAATAATTACATTACCATAGAATTATATGTACTGCCTTTTAAATAATTACGCTACCATTTTGTGTTAAAGAAATATATAAATAAAAGTCATTGTTAATAAAGAGTTTATTCTTATCCTGTCACCTGAAGTTGTCTTGTTAACTTTTAAACTTTACAATTGGTGGCATAGCGGCTAGACAAGTACACAGTAATTAGCTTTGCTAAAAACAGGTGACAGGAAGTTAATAATAAATGTCATTAGTACTAAGTAACGTTATTAGTAAATTTCAATAGTTAAATTTGTATTAAACTTGATTAAACAAAAATGTTGCTGAATCAGAAATTAATATCGACCTTTCAAAGAAAAGTATTAATAATAATAATAAAAAAAATCGTAATAATGGTTAAAGTAAATAATGATGGTAAGCTTATTAATGAACTTAACAAAAATGAAACCCTACTAAAGGCATTAGTTTACAGCCACATAAGACAGCTTAAAATTATCCATATTGATAAGAGAAATATAGAATTTGTTTTCCTAAATGAAGCAGAACCATTTCAAGGTAGGAAAAGAAACGTAAGAAAAAGAGATTAGCTCAGATAAATAATAATAGTAATGCTAACAATAACAGTAATGATGATGAAGAGAATAAAGTTATCAATGATATTAGTAAAGAAAGTTACAATGTTGACAATAGCAATAAAGATTATAATATAAAAGGCTATGAAAATGATAATTATTTTTATTATAGCGATGATGATGATAATAATAATAACAATATTAATGATAGTTATAATGCTTATGACAATAATAGTAATGATAAGGATAATAATTGTAAGATTAATAATACAAATGATTGTAGTGATGATAATGGTATTGATAGTTTTTCCTTCTTAAATCTTTATTTAGAACACTTGAAAATATTTAATAGTAATGATGACAGAATTAAAAACTCCGAAAATAGCTTTTCCTTTTTAAGGGGAGACTTTATCCTCGGATCCCCTACTTTTTGAAGTCAAAATCAAAATTTTCACATTTTTTTTTTATTATCTAGATTATTAGAAAAATTCCTCCTGAACATCATGGTGTAATTATATTTTAGAAATTCTAAATAGTTTTTTAGATACTGAAATTTATTTAGAGAGGTGTCGAACTAAAAAATTTCAATTCCAGTCAAAATTGTAATTCCAGGTTGGCTTAGGTTAAAAAAAGGTTTTATTTATATTTATAGAAAATCTATTTTTTTTCATAATCTCAACCTCCCACCCATTCTTCGGATTTTACTCAGTCAAATAAATGGAGTCGAAGCCGGAGCCGGTGCCGGAGCCGCAGCCGGAGCCTGAGCTGGTGCCGGTGCCGGAGCCAGATCCTGGGTATAAATCTTTTTCAAGAAATAATTTTTTAGTATGAAAAATGTGTATTGCCAGAAAACGTTACTAAACAATTCTTCAAATAGTGCAGAATCCTTAGTCGGAATACCGGAGCCGGATTCCGGAGCGAGTCGAAGCCAGAGCCAGTGTCGGAGCCGGAGCCGGAGCCGGAGCCAGAGTATGAAATTTTTTCAACAAATATTTTTTTAGGTGAAAAATTTATTGCCAGAAGACATGCTAAACAATTATCAATAGCGCAAAAACATTTGGAGAAACGGAGGGGGAAGCCGAAGTCATAACCGGTTCCGGATTCGGATCCGGGAAAAAAGGGGGGGGCCGGGATCCTGGGTATGAAATTTTTCGGGAAATATTTTTTGGTGAAAAATTTATTGTCAGAGACGTGCCGAACAATTTTCAAAATAGTGCAGAACCTTAGCCGGATCCGGAGCGGAAGCCGAAGTCAGACCGGATCCGGATTCGGATCCGGATCACTGGGTATGAATTTCTTCAGAAAAATACTTCTGTTTAGGTGAAAAATTTATTTCAGAAGACGTGCCGAGCAATGCTCAAATAGTGTAGAAACATTAGTCGGATCCGGAGCCGAAGCCGAAGCCGAGCTCGGAGCCGGTGCCGATCCGGAGCCGTATTCGGTAGCCGGATCCTGGGTATGAATTTTCTCGGGAAATATTTTTTTTGGGTGGAAAAAAATATTGTCAGAAGACGTGCTAGAACAAATTTTCAAATAGTGCAGAAACCTTAGTTGAAATCCGGAGCCGAGTGAAAGGTCGAGCCGGACCGGATCCGGATTCCGGATCGCCTGGGTATGAATTCTTCAGAAAATTTTTTTTGAGTGAAAAAATTTATTTCAGAAGACGTGCTGAACAATGTCAAATAGTCTAGAAACATTGTTCGGATCCGGAGCTTATCCGGAGCCGGAGCCGGATCCGGAGCCTGATCCTGGTATGATTTTTTTTCGGGTAATATTTTTTTGGTTGGTGAAAATTTTATTGTCAGAAGACGTGCCGAACAATTTTCAAATAGCGAAAGAAACTTAGTCGGATCCGGAACCGCAAGCTCAAGTCTGGAGCGGATCCGAAATCCAGATCTGCGGGGTATGAATGGTGGTCAGAAAAATAGTTTTGTTAGGTGAAAAAATTTAATTTCAGAAGGACGTGCTGAGCAATGTTCAGATAATGTAGAACATTAGTCGGATCCGGAGCCGAAGCGAAAGTCGTATCCGAGCCGTATCCGGAGCCGGATCCTGAGTATGAATTATAAATAATATTTTTGGTGAAAAATTTATCGGCAGAAGACTCTGCCGCTCACTTGTAGCAAATAGTGCAGAAACCACAGCTGGATACTCAGGCGAATCCGAATCCGGATCCGGATCGGATCCGGATCCGGAATTCCTGTAGAAATTTCTTTAAGGAAATATTGTGACATGAAAAAATTACCTTCACAATTCCGTCCTGAACAATGTTCAGAAAATCTGCAAAAATTTAGTCGGATCCGGAAGCGAAGCCGAAGCCGAAGTCGTACCCGGAGCCGTATCCGGAGCCGCATCCTGGCGTATGATTTTTTCGGAAATATTTTTTAAGTGGAAAATGTTTTGTCAGAAGACGTGAGCTGAAACAATTTTTCAAATAGTGTAGAACCATTAGTCGGATCCGGAGCCGAAACGAAAGCCGCAAGTCAGAGCCGCGATGCGGATCCTGGGTATGAATTTTCTCAGAAATATTTTTTTAGGTGAAAAATTATCTCCAGAAGACGTGACTGAACAATTTTCAGATAGTGTTGGAAACATTTAGTCGGTCCGGAGCCGAAGGTCGTATCCGGAGCATATCCGGAGCCGGATCGAAGTCGGATCCTGGTTATGATTTTTTCGGGAAATATTTTTTAGGGAAAAATTTATTGTCAGAAGATGTGCTGAAATTTTAAAAAATAGTGTAGAAACATTAGTCTGAGCCGAAGCCAATGTTGTATCGCCATCCGGATCCTGGAATAAATATCTTTCGGAGAAAATATTTTTTTTCTGAGGTAGAAAAATAGTTTCCAGGAGATTTTTTTAACAAATTTTCAAATAGTGCAGAAACCTTAGTCGATCCGTAGCCGAAGTCGAAGTCGGAGGCGGATCCGGATCGGATGCTAGGGTGATGAATTTTTCCAAGCTATTTTAGGTGAAAAATATCATGGAAGAAAATGTGCTAAAAATAATTTCAAATGTACGAAACCTTAGTCGGCATCCGGAGCCAAGCGACGTCGGAGTGGGAACCGGAGTCGGAAGGCCCGGAGCCGGAGCCGGAGTACTAAAATTTTTTTTTCAAAAAATATTTTTTTTTAAGTGAAAAGTTTGATATGCAATTTAACACTACTGAAAAATTTTTCAAATTTTTAAACATTTTCTGAATAGTATTGTATATTTTTCTTCAGAAATTCTTTTTTGGTTATCCTCAAATACCAGACAAGGTGCTGAACAATTTTCAAAATAGTGTAGGTACATTAGTCGGATCCGGAGCCGAAGCCGAAGTCGGATATGGAGCCGGATCCTTAGCCGGATCCGGGGGTATGATATTTTTTTAGCGCAATAGAAATTAACGTTAAAAAATCAAATGCCAGGAGACGTGCTGAACAATTTTCAAATGTACAGAAACCTTAGTGGCATCCGTGCAGAAACCTTTGTCAGTTGCAAAGCCGAAGCCGAAGCCGAAGCCGAAGCCGAAGCCGAAAGGCCAAAAAGCCGAAGCCGAAGCCGAAGTCGATGAGTCGAAGCTGGATCCGAATCCGGATCCAGCCTTGGTATGAATTTTTTCAAGAAAATATTTTTAGGTGAAATTTTATTGAAGACGTGCTGAACATTTTTCAAAATAGTGTAGAAACATTTAGTCGGATCCGAGCCGTATCCGAAGCCGTGGATCCGGAGCCTGATCCTGGGTTTGAATTTTTTTGGGAAATGTTTTTTGTGAAAATTTATTGTCCGAAGACGTGCCGAACAATTTTCCAAATAGTGCAGAAAACCTTAGTCGGATCCGGAGCCGAAGCCGAAGTCGGATCTTGAGCCGGATCCTTAGCCGGATCCTGGGCTTGAAATTTTTTCGAAAAATATTTTTTTAGGTAAAAAATTATATTGTCAAAAGACTTGCTGAACAATTTTGAAATAGTACAGAAACCTTAGTTGGATCCGGAGTCGGATCTGAAGCCGGAGTTGGAGCCGGATCCTAGGTATGAAATTTTTTCAAAAAATATTCTTTTAGGTGAAAAATTTATTGCCAGAAGACGTGTCTGAATATTTTACAGCATACAGTAATCCTTAGTCTATATGAAATTGTAAGGTCGGAGCTTCGGAGCGGAGCCGGAGCCGGAGCCCGGAGCCGGTCCTGGGTATGAATTTTTTTCATTAACATGACTTTTTAGGAGGAAAAATATATATGTCAGAAGACGCATGCTGAATAATATTTCAAATAGTCAAATTCCTGAAGTCGGATCCGATCGGGAGTCGGAGCGGGAGCGAGTAGAAAAATATTTTTTAATTTGAAAAAATTGTTTACAAGAAGACGTGCTGAAAAATTTTAAAATAGTGCAGAAACCTAAGTCGGAGCCGGAGCCGGAGTAAGATTTTGGGTATAAATTTTTTTCAAGAATATGTTTTAGGTGAAAATATATAACCAAAAGAAGTGCTCATCAATTTTCAAATGTAGAAACCTTAGCCGGAGCCGAAATCTGAATAAAATAATTATTTACGTTTGCGTGGGAATATATATATATATATATATATATATATATATATATATATATATATATATAAATATATAAATATATATATATATATATATAAATATATATATATATATATATATATATATATATATATATTATATATATATATTATATATATATATATAATATATATGATGTCTAGTCTTATAAAATAGAACATCTTCAGGGAAGAGAGGCGGGTAAATCTTTTTGAAATAGCCAAAAATATCCCAACGTCATAGATGAATCATACCTCATACCTTTCAAGCCATACCACGTGGAAAAGCACAATTTCCAATGCTAATAAGCATAATAAGGATAGCATAATGCTAATAAGGTGATGTCACGAATTTTAACAATGTAGAAAATAGTTTTTATAGATTCTCTGGATTGTTATAAATTTTTAATTTATATAAATGAAATTTATTATTTAAATTAATATCGCCTTCCCAGAAAAGAAGGCATCTGTAACAGATTTCTAATCTAATGTTTCGATATCACTGCTTTTAACTCGGTACTTATTTAAATCGACAGGAGGGTGTTGGAACACCTGCTGTGGCTAACCTGGAATTCTGCTTGGGTGTTCCTGGGTAACAAGAGCAACCAATCAAAGTCAAGAAACGCTGGAATGTGCACAACATGCTTGTTGCGACAAATTTGCATAATAAGACGAAGTAAAAATTTTCACTCGCGCCAGGATACTGAAACCATCGACAACAGCGTCGCGTTAGACAATGTACAGAAGCTCGACCACTAGTCCGATCCACCTCCCAGAAAAAGAAATGCATATCAGAACAGTTTTCTAATCTCCTGCTTCGATATCACTGTTTTGTTCACTGCTTTAAAACTTAGTACTTATTTAAATCGACAGGAGGGTGTTGGAACACCTGCTGGGGCTACATGGCATTCTGCCATTGGGTGTTCCTGGGTTACAGGAGTAACCAAAGTCAATATACGCCGAAATGGGCACAACAGCTTGTTGCGAAAAAATTTGCAATAATAAGAACGAAGAAAAAATTCACTCGCGTCAGGACTTCAAACCATCGACAACAGGCGTTGCCGTTAGACAAGTACAGAAGCTCTACACAGGTCCGATCCGCCTTTCCAGAAAAAAAAGCATATTCGGATCTTTTTTGTAATTACTGCTCCGGATATCACTGCTTTGACAACTCGGTACTTATCTCTACTTTAAATCGACAGGAGGGCGTGGAACACCTGCTGTGGCTACAAGGCATTCTGCTTGGGTGCTCCTGGGTTTACAGGGAGCAACCAACCAAAGTCAAGGATCGCCGGCATGGGCAAAACATGCTTGTTGCGGCAAATTTTGCAATAATAGAGAATATAAGATTTCACTGGGCTTAGTAACTGAACCATCGACAACAGCGTCGCCTAAAGTGTAGGACAATGTACAGGAAGCTCTGTCACTTGTCCGATCCACCTTCCAGAAAAAGATGGATCTCGAAACAATTTTCTATATAATGCTTCGAATCACTGTTTTTGAAACTCAGTACTATATTTAATAGACAGGAGGGGCGGTTGGAGCACCTGCTGGGGCTACATGGCATTTTGCTTGGGGTATTCCTGGTAACAAGAGCAACCAATCCAAGTCAAAGAACGCCGAAATGGGCACAAGATGCTTGTTGCAACAAATTGCCAAAAATAAGACAAAAGAAAAATTTCACGTTCGCGCCAGGATTCGAACCTCGACAACAGCGTCGCCGTTAGACAATGTCCAGGAAGCTCTACCACTAGTCCGATCGGCCTTCCCAGACAGAAAAAGATCGGAACAGTTTTCTAATCTTTCTGCTCCGATACCACTGCTTGAAACTCGGTACTTATTTTAAATCGACAGGAGGGTGGGTGGGAACACCTTGCTGGGGCTACATGGCCTTCTGCTTGGGTGCTCTTGGCGGTTACAGGGAGCAACCAACCGAAGTAAAGCAACGCCGAAATGGGCACAACATGCTTGTTGTGTCAAATTTGCAATAATAAGAGAATAAAAATTTCACTCGACCGCCAGGACTCGCACCTCGAACAACAGCGATCGCCGCGTAGACAATAGTGCAGTAGGCATCTACCACTAGTCCGCATCCACCTACCAGAAAAAGAGGCATCCGGAACAGTTTTCTAATCTCTGCTTCGATATCACTGCTTTGAAACTCGTAACTTATTTAAATCATAGAAGGGTGCTTGGAACCCTTTTATTATGATAATATATATATATATATATATATTATATATAATATTATATATTACTAATATAATATATTATATGTATATAAATATAATATAACTATATATATAGTATATATATTATATAATTATATATATATATGAGAATAAATATTTTTTTGCCGTCTGAAAAAAAAAATAATATTTCCAATGTTTATTAGCGTTTTTCTAGCACTTCATTTTTTTTTTTCCTTACATTAGATCACCAAAAATTCATTAAAAAAAAAAACGCAAACAGTTTTTTTTTCTTAAAATTTGGTAACAACTCTGCATATAAAATCCTTAACAGACTGACGTTTAATTTAAAGGCTTTTGTATGATGTAAGGTGGTGTCACACGTGATTGATTGTTTTTACTTCAAAAATTTTGAAAGTACTTTTCAGAGATTGTCCAAAAAAACTTTTATAAAATAAAATTTGAAATAAAGTGTCTAAATGAAATTTATTACTACACAAAATAGGAGTATTTTAGTGAAAATAGCATTGAAATATCTTGAATATTAAAGATTTTATTGCCATTTTTGTGAAAGCCCCGAAAAAAAAAAAATTCCCCTCTCCCCCCCCTCAAAAAACAAACGAACAGTTTTTTTCTTTTGTTTTCCCAAAAAAATTAAAGATAAATTAGTTGTTCATCAAAAAAACATTTCCTTTGATCGGTTCGAAGAAATGGATTTTGAGGATAAAGTCTCCCCTTAAGTCTTTATCAAAAACATTTAAATAAAATGAATAGTATTGATAATAGTAGTATGACAATATTGATATTGATAAAGGCGATAAGAACAGTTGTGATAATGATAATAATAAAAACAATTGAGATAATGATAAGAAAAGTAGTGGTGTTGATAATGATAAGAACGGCAATATTTAATCTGTAAATATTCTTATACTCTTTATTCAGGAACATTTAACATATCTTTCCCTTTGAATAGTTGTATATATGTTTTTTTTTTTATGTATTTTATCGTTCTTTCCCTTAAGAAGTTTATTTAGCGATGTAAAGTAATTTTTTTGTAAAATGCTAAGATGATTAAGTTATTGATTATAATACATTTCAGGAATTAAAAGAAGTATGCAAACTATTGTTTAGTTTATTAAAGAAGATTATTGTTGAAAGCGATTTATAAAACTTATGAAATATGCCCGTATCTATTTATTTATGATAATAAATCCTTAATGATTTTTTTTTTTTTTTTTTTTTTTTTGGTGAATTAAATAATTAACTTATTTCGTTTGCATTTGGCAGGTTAAAGAAAGATTTGAGAAAGAGATAGAGAGATTTCACTGTGAGATTGATTGTAGGTTTAATTATGGAAATGATGATTATTTTTGATTGAATTTTGAGATAAAATTTTTTGATATTATGAAGATCATAAAGTTAATGAAGTAATGAAGGAATATTTTGGAAATTGAGTATTGAAGTTCTTTTTTTAGGTTGTTTAGGCTTTAAGTAATGAAGGTTCTAGAATAAACAGTTGATTTAGATATGAAGATGTTGAATTTAGTTTTGTCTGTTGCAACAGTGGTTTATTTATAGGAGGAGCCATAATGAGTTGCCTTCTTTGGTTTGCCTTGCGGTTGACATGGTTTTTGTCAAAATATCCTTACCGGTTAAATCCAAAATGGTTAGATTCTTTAGGGAACGCCATTGTAAGGCCGCTGAAAAGAACTAGAATGGTGAGTGAAGCGCTTATCTCACGCATTCTACTTCGGGGCAGTTGATTTTTTTTTTTAGTAATTATATTTACTGTTGAATAATGATTGAACTAATTAAAGGTCTTAAGAGAATAGTTTTTAGAAAAGAAATCCATGGTATTAATGTTTTTTGAGAACCTTTAAAGAGAACAGAGAAATTTAAATAAAAGAAAAGAACAGAAGAATTTGAGTAATGAAACGAAAGAGGAATATGTGTTGACAGGAATGTTGAGAAGTTTAAGATCATTTGTGAAAGTTATTAGAATATGTAGTAATTTTTTTGTATTAATGTAATTTTTTTTATTAGTCTCCCGTTCCTGATTAAAGACTTGTTGTAAATATGTAAATATAATTTTAAGATTTGATAAATATTGCACTGCCAAAGTTTGTTCTTACATTATTAAAATGTATATAATTCAAGTAAATTTAATATGTTGCTTATACCAAAACTAGTCTAAGTAAGTGTAGAATTATCTCTTCTTTTCTTAAAGAAGTTGAAATTTTAAAGAGGGGGTAGTGAAAAAAATTTCGGTTTTTTTCCTTTCAACTTCAATTAATAAGAATAGATTATTAAAAGTTACTCTTAATTTAAGACCTTTTAGGATTAAACTATTATATTTCTTTGTCACAATTATAGACTATAAAGAATACGCGACATTTATACTTCGTCAAATTTGCTTCAAATGTATAAACTTTCATCCTTATATAGAAATCACTTTTTGAGACTTATTGAGCTTCTCAGAATTACGATCTTAAAATCAATGCATTTTTTCCAAAATAAAAGTCGATTTATTTTATATTTTAATATTAAGGTATTTTTGCTTGTACTGACTCAAGCACTTGCCGATGAAATATTTTGGACGCCATCTTTTTTTTTTTTAGGAGATTTAAAATTGATACGGAATTTTTGCATAGTAAGATATTTGAGTATCATTAAGTTTGTTTATTCAAGTTATCCTTTAATAGTTAAGTACAAATGTATATAAATTATTTTACAGTATTAGAATTACGCCTATTATTTGTTCGTTAATGAACTATATAATAAATACATCTATGTATAACAATTATAATTGTATTAATCATGTTTACCAGATAAAATTAGTTATCCCTCTATTTTATGAAAAGTACGAATTATTAAAGACTTTTTATTAAAATTTATTTCTGTGTAATTACATTAATATTATTTATGAAATATTTCTTTATGGGGATAATAAGTTGGAACATTCGACTCTTTCAGCGAATAATGGATGATTTTCACCGGCACTAATGAGACTCTTCTAAGGATCTCGCAAGAAAGCAGCTTCAGGTGCACTGATCTCTGTTCACTGGCCGAAGTGTAGTCTTAACTTACACTTACGCAAGAGAAGCATTAGTTTCTTCAAGCC
>JABUQX010095976.1:27500-30000 GCA_015478945.1 Trachelipus rathkii | reverse complement strand
TTTTACTATAAAAATTATATAAAAGTATTTAACTACTCGTATTTATAACAGAAATATAAATATTAAGCTTTAATTTATTAAGTAATATCAAATATAATTATAATTTTAATATTAAAATATATTATCAAATTTTAATATAATAAATAATATTAAATTAAGATTGTTTATAATATATAATTTTAAATATTATTACATTAAAATATAAAACATACCGGTAATATTGAAATGTAATAATATTAGCAGTATAATTTTAAATATTATAATATTTTAATTATATAAGTGATATTTAAATCATAAAATATTCAAAATATAACGTTAATAGAAATATTATGTATTTTAATATAAGACTATTTTTAAAATATTAGTAATATAATTTTAAATATTATTATATTATAATAAAATGTAATATTTAATCATAAAGTATTCATAATCTAACTTTAATAAAATATTATGTATTTTAATATAAGAATATTTCTATAATATTAGTAATATAATTTTAAATATTATTATATTTTAATAAAATAAGTAATATTAAATCATAAAATATTCATAATATAACGTTTATAAAAATATTATGTGTTTTGATATAAGATTATTTCTAAAATATTTGTTACATAATTTTAAATATTGTTATATTTCAATAAAATAGGTAATAAAATATTCATAATATAACGTTAGTAAAATATTATTATTATGTATTTCAATATAAAATTATTTCTAAATTATTTGTAATTTAAGTTTAGGTCCATTTCCTTTTGGTGTGCCCAGTCCTATATTTGTTAGATATTGGTTTAAAGATTTTTATTATTTATATTTGCTATAATTTTATTTTAAATATTAAAAATGCTAAACTTAGCATTTTAGTCATTTTTGTGTTGTATTTAGCATTTTTTGTGATTTTCCTGCTAAACTTAGCATTTTTTGTCATTTTCCGGCTAAATTTTGCATTGTTCATTTGCGAAATATAAGTTAAATTATGTTGTTTATGTTAGGTTTGGTTATGTTAGATTACCAAGAAAATGCCAAAATGTTAAATTTAGCATAAAATGCTAAATTTAGCATTTTATCACAAAAGCTTTTGATTTTAAAAATCGTTTAAAATACAATTTTAGCAAATATGAACCAAAAAATCTTGTAAAACACATTTTTTTCCTTTTAGCAAACATATCACTGGTCATATAAAACGGAAAAGCTCCTAATTTTGAATATTATTATATTTTAACGTAATAAGTAATATTAAAACATAAAATTATTTATATTATAAAGTTAAATTGCATTATATTTTATATAATAAGCAATATTATGATACTCTAAATAGCATTAAGATATATAATAAATATTATAAAATATTTTAACATAATGAGTAATATAAAATATAATAATATAATTATAAATATGATTATGTTTTATTATAAATAATATTATAACACACACCCCCCAAAAATGAAATACCTCATTATTATAAAATACTTTAATATAATGAAAAATATTAAAACATTAAAAATATATAAATATTATTATAATTTAATATAAGTAACATTATAATACTCTAAATTATCATGAAATTATAATATATTAGAGTATTTTAATATAATACGAAATATAATTTTAAAGCAAAATTATTATCACCATGGTTATAAATATTATTAACAGTATAATAATACTCTATCTAGTATTAAATTATAATATCATAAATATTATAAAATATTTTAATTAAATATTATAAAATAATAGCTTAATTAATATAACATATTATTATATTATAATTTAATAAGTAGCATTAACTTCATATTACTCTATATAGTATTTAATTATAAATATATTTAATATAATAAGAAATATTAAGCAAATTAAAATGTGTTTTTTACACAACTATCACCATCTCTCACATATTATTATATTTTAATAAAATAAGTAATATTAATAAAACCTTGTTTTAATATAAATATAAATAATATAGTTTATACTAATAATTTATGTAATACTAAAATGTATTATAAAGTAGCTATAAATAATATTATATTTTAATATAATAAGTAACATTGAAACATTTATATAATTATAAATATTATATTCTAACATTATAGGTAATACAATTAAATAATTTATAACAATCGTAACAAAGTATTTTAATTTAATTATTAATATTAAAACAAAGTTATTATTAATATAACAACAAATATTATAAAATTTTAATATAATAAAAACATTAAAACATATAACTATAACTATAATATTAATATATTTTAATATAATAAGTGGCTGAATAATACTTCGAACATCATTAAAAACATCATAATTATTTTAAATATTTTAATATAATGAGTAATATTAAAATATATTTTTAATATAATCAAATAATATTATATTGTAATATATTAAGAAACATTATAATATTCTAAATTATATCATAAATATTATAAATACTTGAAGATAATTTGCAATATTAAAACATATTGATATAACTCAATATTGTTATATTTTAAAATAATAAGTAGCA
>JABUQX010095976.1:7500-12500 GCA_015478945.1 Trachelipus rathkii | reverse complement strand
TCTAACGAAAATTATTGCAATATTTTTCACTTCTAATTTTAATATGTTTTAATCTTTTCTTAAACATGGTTAACTTGGTTTAATAAAGTTGTTCCCTGTATTATTTATTATTTACGTAATTTATTTACATGTGCTACATAATACACTTAATCACAGCTGCAGCCAGTATCGGTGTTTGTTCAGGCTAATAATTTTTCGTTCTTTGCCTTTCAAAAACCAGGATTGCCAACACTACATATTTAAAGCCGGCAACAATATTACCTAAATCTTATGGTGTATTCAGTCAAACACATAAAAAAAATATTTTATAACCAAGAACATTAAAACATGTTTATATTCGATAATGAATAATTGTTGCACGTGGTGACTTTTGGAGGGTGAATTTTACTTGGAGATTCACACCTGAACACCCAGCCACTTCTATAGACTTAATTTTAGATGAATAGAGAAGGTTAAGTGAAAATTCAAGTAGTAGAGGAAACTTAATCTAACAAAATGACTATACCTAAAAAGTAATCAACATGCTACATAAGTTTCATCTTTATATCCCAAGAGTATACTGGTATTAGAATATATAAACTTTAGCACCAATAGAAATTTTATAAATCCACTAATTCACCACAATCATTATTTAACATAAATATGGTTTTATTTTTATTAAATTTTCACATTGCACTTGATTATTCTTATTTATGTACACATTATTTCCAGATAACTTTACTATGGGATAGGGGTCATGATATACTGGTTCTAGTATATTTCTGACATACTGTTGTATTTTAACTAAAACAAATTTTGCTTCTTGCAGACTATTTGGTAAATATATTTTGGGGTTCTTGGCAGTAAATTCTGGAGAAAGAGAGAGTCCTAAGAATAATATTAGTTTTTCAGCGTAAGTTTTCATGGACATGGGGAAGATGACTCCAGCTGATTTATTAATGCTCCAGGGAGAGTTGTATTTTGGCCCATCATTAAGATGACAGGGGTGATTCCTTCTGAGTTCAAGGGGGCAGTACGTAAACACAATAGCACGATAGGGAGAAGATCTAGCTAATAATTCTTCACATCTTCCAATTCATCCGACAGCATGGCTCGCAAAGAATCTCAACAAGTTCTATGAGGTTTCAGTCAGACCATTGCTCTGTAAATTATAAACGGAGGTAAAGTTATGCGGGATCTACTCTCACACCTCTTGACATAAGTCCGACATAAACTGCGTTCTTCTATCAGAAACGTGCGTTCCCACCACTACAGTTATGGGTAGAAATTCTCTAGTAATTACCTCTACTATGGCAGAGGTTTCTATGTTTTTCAAAGGGAGAGCAAAGATATAACGGGAGAACCTATCAATCAATGTTTAAAGGTACTTATAGCTTTTTCATTGAGGCATTTTAAGAATGTCAATATGGACAACTTGAAATTTGGCCGATACTGGCCTATAAGATTCATATTCACATTCTTATTCTGCAAAAAGATTTAGACCTCAGACATGTATTATGACTTTGTACAAATTGTTTTACATACTTTGGCATACTTTTCTTTACAAAACGCTTTCTAAGGAATGCCAGAGTTTTCTTAACACCAAAATGACCTAAAGAGTGAGAATAAGATATAAAAGAAAGAATAAAAGATTCTGGAACAAAGACGCGGGGGTGAGAAAGTGGAACCGTTCATCAACGACTGGGAGACCAAGTCATTCTGGTAATAGTGGAAGTCTTTTGTAGCTTAAGACCCGTATTTCTTAGTTGTTTAAATACTTCTGAGTTGTATATCAGTTTCTTTTGCTGCATACAGTTCTTTGTAGTTAATCTTACACTGAAAAAGCTTAAACACTTCATTGGCGGAAATATTGAATATTGATCCAAGTATATAATCGTCATCCTCTGTTGAATAATTCTGCTGGGGTAGAAAATCTGGTGAAACCAAGACTACTTCTGGAATGACTTCTGCTTCAGGTATCTGATCTCCAATTTGAAGAGAAGAGCTTGTTGCTGAATCTATTTCTACTTTTTCCGCAGAAGTAGAAGGAGTAGGCAAATTTGATGGCCATTCAGTGGTTCTCTTAGCTGGATTTCTCAGAAATCTTCAAGAATATTTACTTCTGATTTAATATGATGTACTGTCAAATCATATTCAGACAAGAAAGTTAGGTATAGCTGCTCCCTTGATATCAAGTGATTAGCGTCAGTCACCTTTTTAAGGACTGTGTGACTGAAAATTTGTCTAAACCTTCCTTGCTTCTACTATGTGGGAAAATTTCTCAATTGTTTTAACCAAGGTAAGGGACATATACTGCTATACTGTATCTAATTTCAGTCAGTTCAACCATTAACTGTAAATCTCAGCAGAACTTTTTCATTTTTGTAGGAACTATTACACCAATAAGGCTGTCTGACTAGGTATCGTGAAGAGAGATGTTGAGCATTATTAAGAAGGAAAACACAAAGGTATAGCATTTTTGAGGGCCAATTTGGCCATATTAAAGCTTCTTCTGCCTCTGGTTCCATTTACACTGCGTTGAGAGTATGGCGCACCTTTTAGAAAGGAAAGAAGATGAGAAATAATTTCAGAAATACCAGGAAGAGAAGAGCGAAAACAGTTTAGACTGCCTATGAAAGAACGTAAATCTTTGATAGTCTTGGGTTTTGGGATATTCATAATAGCAGTTGTTTTATCCTCCTTAGGGAGCATGGATCCTTCAGACACATCAAAACCTAAATATGTAACCGAGACTGTCCAATTTGGCATTATCAGCGCTAAGACTTAAGTTATAAGCTTTTAACTTGTCCAGTACCATTTCTAAAATCTTTATATGTTCATTATGAGTAGGAGTAGCCATGAGGTTATCATCAATATATTTAAAAATATTAGGAATTTTAGAAAGAATTAACTATACGTATTTCATAAAACTAATGGGACTGGAATTAAAGCCTTCTACAATACAATTATATGAGAAACTGCCAAAAGGCGTGTTGATAGTTAAGAACTTTCGATAATCGCAATGGACATTAGGATTATAAAATGCTTTCTTTAAATCTAAACTGAAAATACTTTACACCCATGAAGTAAGTTCGTAAAGTCATTTAAGTTAGGGAGAATGAAGTTGTCTCGAACACCTCGTTTGTTCAGTAATCTCAAATCGGCTACTATTCGTACTCCACCACTAGGTTTAGAAAGTACTGAAATCGGAAATCCCCAAGGTGAGTGTGAGGGAGAAAGTACTCCAGCATTTACTAACTTGCCTATCTCTTCCTTTACTTTATCAAACAAACAAGTTAGGATTCGGCGGCGTTTAATATTTATTGGTGAACCCATTACTGTAAATTTATATGGGATTAATTCATTTAAGGAATTTTGCTCAGCTGGGGTAAGGAGAAATTTGCTAATGCGTATCTCACTCGTATTATTAAAATCACTTTCATTATATATATCACTTTTATTCATAATTATTTCATTTCTAATTTTATTACAATGGTAGGAGGCATTGTCCTAGAAGCTACCCCCAGGGATACTATTATTATAATTATTATTGCTTAACCTCGTTTCCCATTTCAAATAAATCATCAAACAACATTTATATTCACCCCATAGATGAATATGAAAGGCGCGGAAGGGGTTTAAAGAGAAAGAGTTATATTTACATAAGTTAAAATCGTTTGTTATGGGCAGTGCTTCAGAGTCATTTCCTTTGAATGACTTCACGAGATAAGCCAGTTGTGGCATCAATTATAATATTTGAGCTAAAATCTAGGTTAAATTTATATTTAGTAAAAAATCTATCCCTAAAATATTATCAATTACATCAGCTATTAAAAAGTTATGTTCATAGTCCCGCTTCAGCAGGAAGTTTAGTTTTACAATCATAAATGTTAATCTGACTTCCATTAGGAGCTGTAAGAAAGCCAATAGGATCTTTCCTTTCCTCTGCAGAAGCCTTTAAAATAAAAAATGAACTCCCTGTATCTAATAAAAATAATTGCTTTGAATAAGCGTCATAGATACGAAGTAGGCGATTAAATGCAAGTTTTACTTTCGTGTACATTTAAGGTGCAGGAAGCTGACCCATTACAGAATCTGCATTTTTCAGCCGCATCCACACTATTTTTGGCTTGCAACTAAGGTTTCAACCCTAACTGACTTTTCGTTGCCCTGATGGCCATTTGCATACCCTTACTTTTACTATTATCGGAGAAATCAAATTTTCCCTATATTTTCACTCGACTGAGAAGCTCTCGCATAAAACAGATAGTTTTATGCCATTAGCTGCATTTTCACTCGAATAAACATGAACCTGGATATTATTTTTATTAGCATGCAAAATTTTTTCACAAGTTTTACCTATTAATTTGTTATTATTAGAGTTTGGTAGGGGGTAGCTTTCCTCTCTTAGTTTTTCAATATTTTGAAAATTATAATTGTACTTACAAATTCGTCGCATTACTATATTATTAAATTGCACCTTCTTAGTACAGGGGTGTAACTCCACCCCCACATTTAGTTTCCCTGTGAAGGTTGGGAAGTAGGTCCAGCGTTATTTTGTGATGGCACTTGTGCCACCAAATGAGCCATTTTGCAGGTGCCTCCTTGGCATCTGGTAGCCATTTCACGGAATGTGAAATGATAGTAGCACAGGTCCATCCTTTAAGACACGAAGGGATCCACAGATGGTTAGAACGACCTGTCCCAGCCAAGAGAGCGACCTCTTTCCCAACCATTATCATTACGAGACATCTGTACATCCTATTGATTCACTTGATATGTTAGGGCCTCAAACTTCTGGAACAGTTCACTAATTTGGCTAGAAATTTGAGCCAAGTCTTAGCGTGAAATGTGGTCTTCTTGTATCAGTTGGGGATCAATAGCCCTGGTAGGGACGAATGGAGCCACGGCATTGACCGAATAATCTGGATAGGGTTTTGACTTATGACGTTGTGATTCCATGAACACATCAGCTACTTATGCCAATTATTAAATATCAGCATCCCTTTTCAATACCGTCA
>JABUQX010095975.1:0-7500 GCA_015478945.1 Trachelipus rathkii | reverse complement strand
CATTTTTAATTACGTTATAATTAATTTAAATCATAATAAAAAGTACACAAAATATATTAAGTGAGAATTAAAAAAAAAATGAAATTTATATAAAAAGTTTGAAAAATATTAATAATAATGTGTCAAAAATTTTTTGAAAATTTTTGAGAATATGATGGGGTGAATCGATCCACCATTTTTATTCTTTATTTTATTTATATCATTATTGACATTTTTATACTTATTTACTAAATTGCTATATATAGATTATAATTTATTATATTATGTGAAAAATTAATTTAGAATTTTATTTTTATTTTAGAGAGTAGTAATGATAAAAGATAAATTGTAGTAAAAAGGTGTGCAAGTTTGGAAGGAGCTTTTATTTAAAACTTTAATTAAATAATCTTTTTTATTATTGTAGAATACATTATTATTTTTTGTGGCTTATATGACCATACAGCCGTAATCCAAGAAATAAAAAATTCCAAAGTTGTCATCTGGATATTCCGGAGATGATTAGTTAGCTTAAAGTCATCCAGTCATCCCGCTAGACGGGTACATAATATATTATTATATTATTATATAGTATAGCTATATATATATAATACTATATTATGATAATTATATATATTATAAATACTATAATAGTTATATTATATTTATATTGGAAAGATTATATAGATATATTTAAATTATTTTTCCTTAATTATTATCAAAGTTTTTAATGTATTTCCAATTTTTTTTTTTTTAATTTTAATATTTAATTTTTTACGTACATTGTAAAAAATAAACCAGTGATAATAATCGATACAACAATTATAATACCAAATTAATTTAAATTAATAATGAAAAATGTATCGATAGGTTTAAACGCATTTCGACCGTCATTTCTTCATCCCTATATACTATATATATTATATTAGTATATATATTATATGATGAGTATATATATATATATATATATAGTATATATTAATATATATATATATTCTTATATATATATATATATAGTATAGAATATGTGACATAGTTACTTCACCCACACGAGACACGACACCTTCGCATGAAAAAAAAAGTTTCAGAGAAATATTCTCAACTTTTTTTTTACATAGTAAAAAAACTTTTAAATCTTAACAATGTATAGTGGTAACTCAGAGTCCACGTGCAAATACCTTAAATTTTTTTCAAATCTATGTGAATTAGAAGATAATTGAATTCTACGTCCTATGATATCACTTTTCATAATCTTAACTTACGTGTTAGATCAACGTTCGTATTAGTCCCACAAGATAGAAACTGTAAGTTTTCATAGGAGGGGGCTCACTAGGTCCCATTCCGTTGTGTTGTTGAGAGACGGGTTGATTTACTACGATTTTTAATTAAGGGAACTTAAATTTAAAGACACCAAATAAGTGAATGTCTATATAAAAGAAAATATTTGAGAATAGAGCCTACGGTAATTTATATTGAACATTCCGGATAAATCTAAGGTGATGTTGATGTTTTACAATTGACATAAACAGAAAAAAGGAACGCTGACGATATCACAGTGGCACGGGCATGGATAAATTACTGGACTAACGTTATACACAACCTTCTTTCTATGAACTTTTAGAACATAAAAAGCCCCGGTACATTCGCTATTGGCCAATCACGTTTTTTGAATAATGACGGTCATCAACCTCGGGTATTAAAGATTGTTTTTGTCTGATTGTAAGTGGATATTTGCCGTTCTTTTATCCTTCTCCTCCCGCTCCCTCATCTCCCTTTTCGGGCCTAAACAAATCTCACATAACTCAATTTTTGGTAGTCAAATTTTCCAATAACCTCGGCGGGCAAAGAAAAGAAAATTTATGATTTTTCTTTCCACCTGCACTTCATTGAGAAGGGCCAGGAGTAGGCACAGAGAGGACCAGCTCAAGACATTATTGTAAAATTATATAGAGATTTAATATTTAATACACTTTTGTTAAGTGAGATAATTAAAAATTAACAGACCCAAATGTAGGTCTTTATAGATTCAATTTATTGTTTTATGACTAAATATATGTCACAAAATTCATATAGACCCAAATTGTGGTCTTTTATGAATTTTTTCAAGAATTAAAGAATTAAAGAATTATGTCATAAAATTCATTTTAGACCCAGAATTGTTGGTCTTGATATACATGAATCGTATTTGATCAAGAATTATCTAAATGGTTTAAACAATCTCTTATATGGGCGGTTTCAAGACAAATTGTGGTATATTCTTGTAGAACCATAAAGAATAAAAAATAACGATAATGGTTTAAACATACCTCTATGGTCATTAAAAGTCAGATTTAGTAATTGTATTTACTTTTTTTGTTTATGAACTTAAATTATGTAGTCATAACAATTTAGTCATGAATTATAATTAGATGTATTAAACATTTAGAAGATTATTTTAAACTAAAATCTAAGGCCTAATAATCACTATTGAAGTTTTTATTAAACCTACATTTTAAAATTATAAGGAGATTTAAGGACATCATTAGGAAAGGTGTGCGATTTTTTTTTTTCTATTCTTGTTTTTTTTTATCCTCACCTTTATTTCATGAAACTTTAAATTACACCTTCTCTAATTTGTGTCC
Organism: Trachelipus rathkii; assembly: GCA_015478945.1. NCBI lineage: Eukaryota > Metazoa > Arthropoda > Malacostraca > Isopoda > Trachelipodidae > Trachelipus > Trachelipus rathkii. The sequence goes on along the minus strand of JABUQX010095975.1, from coordinate 4,903 downwards.
TTCCAGAAAAATATTAGCCTTTTCAGCTGCTGCTCTTTTTGGGCGATCATGAATTAATTATATGAGGCTATTGGGAAGGCACGATACTACTGGAGGGGTTATGTTAAACCATCTAGGTGGGACTGTTAGTTTATCATAAGTGAGTTCGTAAGTTGTCGGTCTTCAATGGGTAAAGAAGTGTTGAATGTCTCTTGTTTTATGCTTGTGGCCTGTTTTTAACCGGGAGCAACATGCTACTAACCTCCATCTTTCCCTGCTGTAGGAGTTCTTTTAACTCATACCAAGTGCCCAGGAAATACGTGGAGTTGTGTTATGAATTAGGACAACATCACCCACTTTAATAAGATTTTCCCAAGAACCCACATTGTCTTTGTGAAATTGTCGCAAGGACAAAAGATATTCAATTTGTCCATCTATCTGTGAAGTGGTTTTTATGCTTTTTTAACGAATTTTTAAGCTGCTTTCTAAGAATTGATCTCTATCAAACAAAAAATTTGTGTCATCCAGATCTTTGTCTTCAGGCATTTTAAGTGATTACCTATACCTCTGTAAGAGATTATAAGACTACAAACTGAGTTTCCAATCTTCGACACCACCGAGAAAGACATAAGATAAGACTTAATTATTTACATATTTTCTCTTTCAGATTCAGAAGAGTTAATAATTCAAAAAAATTAAAAGGTTTGATCTATAAAAACCCTACAGATTTTTGACAATATCTATTTTACTAGCTTTGTATATATGCAACGTATCCGTTGTTGTTGAGTTAATCCCATATATGACCGCGTGCATTGGACTTATCAACAGGTTATATTATCCATTTAATGGTGAAATTTATGTTCTAAAGAGAAGGACTGGGGGACTTTGATAAGATTTGATTAATTAATATTTTTCACCTTTTTTGAAATAAAGGGCATTATCCTGTCCAAACATTTTGGGTAGGATTAATATTTCTTGCACAAAATTTCTAGAAAGGGCTGCTAAAGAAGGATTCACAGTTAAATTCGTTCAACTAAATCTAAGACTAATTGCACCTAGAAGCGAACAAGTAATGAGTAAGAATATATATTTACTTATTCATATAGTACTTTTATTTAAAAGTTAACTGTTAATGACTTAGAGGTATAATCAATTCCTGTGAGGAAAAAAGGAAGAATCTAACAGTTTACATCGTGTCCAGCAGGTTATTTGTGGAGGATTTGGTGGTTTTTGAAAGCGATCGATGTGATTGAATGGGATCCTTTACAAATACATCTAGTCTGTCTGGGATTATTTTGATTTCTCTACTCTTTGAGAGTCCAAATAATTTTGCTAATTTCTGTTAAAGTTGGATTATTGATCACACCATGTGGTTGATATTCTATATGATATTTCTAATCTAAAAGGAATGTGAATGAGAAGTCTCTAGTCAGATATATAGGATGTTTATTTAGAGGCAAAGAAAGTTGGCTTCTCTAATCCGACTCTTTACATCGATATTAAGGATTCTTCCGGGGTAATACCATCTTGAATATCTTAATTGAACATTATTTAATTCAGAAATGTAGGTTGGAAAGGTTAGGTAAAACAGTGATTTTCATACGTTTGGTATCATTTTGAGCATTTTGTTTTTATAAAAATCATTATCATTATCTTTATATTTATCTTTACTTTATTTTATGTTTCACAGGATTTACACATTTGATTAATTATGTCTTTTTTTTAGGCTATTAATAATTCTTTCAAGAATTTAAATAGAACTCATTTGAGATATAATATACGCAGTTAATTAATTTATAAATTTGATTTATTTGAATAAGTGATAATAACTTAATAGGATCTAATTTAAAAGTAATATCTAGTTGTTTATAGATGGTTAAACTGAAGAAAACTTCTCTATACCCTAGATTGTACAATGATTTGTGAAAAAGCTGATCCTAATCCGCCTTCATATATTTTTAAGTTTGTAGGCAGCTGAGGAAACACTTAGTCTTTAACTCATATTGTATTGCGTGTACTCAAATGTTTAAAACCAAATGTTCTTATGGTATTTGTTAGTAAATTTAAAATAATCTCTAGTAACTTGTGAATTGCTGAGGGATACAAGTTAGTTAGCCACATACTCATATAATTAATTTCACAAGTTGATTTACTGATTTTCATTAACCTCATCTATTTTTAAATCAAAAACTCTTATTTTTAGTGGTGTAATAATACGAGTATACACTTGACTGATACCTCAGGGTTCAAACATAACGTTGACTGTCAGTTCCATAAAAAAATTTCAGCAAATGTTCAACATCCACTTATAATACTATCTTTAATCCATGAAGTAATTTAATAAGTTGTTACACCCAGGGTCATCACAGCCTATAAATCGCTAACTTGAGTTATCAGTTCGTTTTACACGTATATTTAAAGGATACTAACCTTTTCCTTTTTGTAATAAACAAGTTAGGTTATGGTTCCCAATATGAGCCCACTAAGTAAGCTACAACCCATAAGCTTGGCATACTTGCATTGCAAATACATGAAAGAGGATGATTTGTGGTGCTTTCTAAGACAGCCCGAATATTTACATTTTTACTATTTTAATGGTTTGAATGATTTATTTAAAATCTTTTGCAAGATTGCCAATTATTTCTACAATTCATACGCATTTTATTAATGTCGTAATAATAAATCGCTCATCCCAATTTGCTTATTTTCCATAATAATGTTTGAAGGAGAAAACAGCATGAGATACGATAAGTCTGGAAAGTATGTGATAATAATCCGAATATGGGTCTTTCTAAAGAATTTTTAGATTGCTTTCTAATTACAAAACTTTTTTCGCTTTGTATTTCTGCAATAATAGATGCTCTGAAGAATATGAGGCTTTAGAGTAAGAGTATGAGTTTGTAATCTGAAGGTTGAGAGATGTGGTTGTTGAGATTTACAATCCTAAATGTCCACAACTGATGAGTAGTGCCCAGCAAAGTTTGATTGAGGAAAAACTCCACTTCGAGCTAAGTTGGCTACATTTTGAGAGAGATTAAAGAAATTAGGAGTTAAATCCTCTGGGAATTTGATAAATTTATCTGGCAGTTACCTGTTAACTTTATTTCACCTTCTGCATTTATTTCACTTTTAATTGACACCTGGGAGTATGGAACTTTTTCTTATTCCTCTTCCCAGTCAATGCTTTAGCAACTCTAGAATCAAAGACCTAAAGTAATCTATATGTAAAAAAGACGAGTTTGTGTTACAAGAGACTTTGCGAATGAAAATACTAGGACAAAACAAGAATAGGAACATGAATTTCAATGCTGACTTCTATGATTATAATTGTTTTAGGCTCAATTTATACGGGTGAATCAAGTGAGCCTCCAATTGATATGACAACCTCTCATCTATACCGATATTTATAGTTCGCTATGATATCCTTTGGTGGGATTGTTCAATTTGGTTATCTCTTTTTATCGACCACCAGAAATCTTGAAGTGATTTCTCTTATCATTTTATTCTAATGTATCTGTTGTACTTAAAGACTTTATGCGCAATGATTTCTTACATGACTTATTGATATAGCATATTAGTTACTCCAAGCTAATAAATTAATGTAGAGACTCTGTGTGGACAAGAATCAGTAATACCTATTAGGCACCTGTATATGTTAAACAACTGATCACTTTAAACATAATTTTGAATTCCTTATCCATGACGTCTTTTTACACAACTGGATAGCATGATTAACATACACGGTTAATGAATGTATGTTCGTAATATTAGGAGTCCTAATTCTCGTAGTACACCTAATAACCTCTCGGTGAGGAAGGCCCTAAATAGTGAGTTATTACTGTACAAGACCATACAGGAAGGAACAGCTCCATCCTTCTTGATGTCAAGAATAGCCTCATCTTGCCAAATCGGGGTCTTGAAAGACATTACTTTTGTGTTCATACCTTCATTTCCCATTATTTATTATGATTAGTTGGTTAATTACTATAACATTGAGCTTTGCGTACCGAGAAAGAAATAAATTATTTAAAATAGTTTGAATGAGAATTATCAAGTTTTTCACCATCGACTGATTTGTTCATCTTTTCTATAGCAATTTTATAGCGTAGGTTATTAAAATTTTTAATTCATTAATCATAATTTATCTATTCAGTTGTCAGGTATTAACAAACAGGTGAAATACCAATAGATTCCAGCCGCACATAATCTTTCTAAACCACATGATCAAGATCTCTTCATTTAAGATAGAATGTAGTAATATATATTCATTCAGAGAAATTATCTTAGCATGGACGTGAACTCGACTCTTAGCTCAAGTAATTAGAATAATAATTTTGAGGGCAAGGATGGTATCTTATGTTGAGTGGGCTTGTTGAATTAACACCTTATTTTTATTCTGATGGTTGAGGCTTACTAGATCCTCTAGATCGAACTCTCAGATTAATTATATTAGCTTTTATGAATATCAACCAAACAGAAGCTATGATCACTCTATGCTGTTGTTCGTGCTGTGCGTAAACCTGATTTTATCTCTTTTGTTAATTGTAAACCATACACATACATACAATATAATTGCATAAATAAGGGACTAACTCCAAGCCTAATAGAGGATAGGTCTGAATTTTATCAATTACGTCACCTTTTAATCTTCTTTGGTCGTGCCATATTACTATAGTGGTAAGGTATTTGAAGTTGTTTAACGCTCTTTGCTGAGACATGTGGTCCAAGGCACAAAGTGACACGGAGGTAAGATAATGACCCTATACGGTTTCATCAATTACTACAAGGTGCTTTGAATCTTGATTGTGTTCTTGACATTACTTAATTTTTTAGGTAAATTCAGCGATCGTTTTTCCATTTTAATATGTTCACAATGAGGACTACAAAGGGGAGTCCATGAACTCATCATGTGCGTTTTTCAGTT
>JABUQX010095974.1:30000-42500 GCA_015478945.1 Trachelipus rathkii | reverse complement strand
TCATTACTTAATTATCAATTATTATCATTATAATATATTATACTATAATTACTTATTATTACCTTATTATTATTAGGCTATTTATTCATTAATATTATTTAATCTATGTGTGGAAACTGTGAAATCGACTCAACTTTATATATAATTGCCTACCACTGGCCAGATACATAACTTTTGATTTTTTATCTTCACACGTGACAAAAAAGAGGTTTGGAAATATATATCAAATTTTAAACAATTTCGAGAATTTTTTTGATTATATTTAGTTCTACATGTTCAATAATAACTGTTTAATGTTTGTAATTAAAACTCAAAAATGACTCGGAGTAACATTCTTCGGCCATTAATATTTATAATGAAACTGTCAAGTAGACGGATTGGATCCCCTTCATTTGATTTTCAACATAAATTTGAAATGAAGTTGACCTTTCATTATTCCCATAAAATATTGTCTTCACCTCACTCCACTGGTCCCGCAGGGCGGCGCGGACGGCATACTGTGGGATCGGCATAACACCGAGCGACAAATGAAAACAAACTCTGAATATTGACAATAATATTATAAATAACTTTGAACTTTATTTCCAACGTATACTAAAAGAGAAAGAGAAAACAAACAAAAATTTTACTTCTTCTTCTTTTCTTTTTTTAATAGAAAATGTGCTTGCATTTTAAAGCGTTTGTTTGCATATTCTTCTCGGAATAGAGTTTTTTCGGTGTTTACGTATTGAAAATAGAACGGAAAACACAAGTACTTTTGCTCCGAGAACAAAATTACTACCCTTGAGATATAATCATATATAGATATTCATTACTATCATATATATATACTATTATAATATATATACTAGGTAGTATATATAATGAATACTATATATACGTTATAGATATATATATATATATATATATATACTAATACTATTACTAGTACTATATACGCGTATATATATATATAATATATTATAATATATAATATATGATAATAATATATATATATAATATATATTATAATTACTAATACTATATATATATTATATACTATATATATATAATATATGATAATATAATACTACGATATATATATAAATAAATAGAATATATAGACTATATAATATATACTATATATACTCATACTAATATATATAATATGCTATATATACTATATATATATACTATATAATTATATATACTATATATATACTATACTACATATATATATATTATACATAGTACTATATAATATATATATATCAAAGGGAATAAAGGCGGGATGGTAAGAGGGCTTTCTTTTACAACCTGGGTCATCGGTCTCTTCTAATAACCTTTCCTGATTTCCCCCTATATGTGACGGCCACCTCACCCCTCAATCTGAGGAAAGGAGAAATTTAATCAATTCCATATAATATAGATATATATATATATACGTACATCATATAGTATATAGTATATAAATATAAATAATACTAGATATATATATACTATTAATTATAATATATATAACTATATATATATATACTATATATAACTATATTAAACAAGAAACAGGAAGACGAACATAAACATCTTCTAATAAGCAATTTAAATATGTAATCAGGACGTTTCGGCGTCACACAAAACCCATCATCAACTAAAAGTAAGAAAAAATCTAAAACTACAATAAAATATTATTCTAAAGGTTGAAAAGTAATAATAATGATAGCAGTAATAATAATAATAATAATAATAATAATAATAATAATAATAATAATAATAATAATAATAATAATAATAATAATAAATAACTATGATAATAATAACATAACAATAATAATAATAATAACATATTAACTAACTAAGAATATGAATAAAGGCGCCGATATGTAAACATATTTAAAAATTCAAAACTATGAAGATGAAGTAAGGGAATGGGGGTATTGTAAACATATTTAAAAATTCAGGCTGAGAAGTCGACTCTACAAACCTTTTATTAGTGGCCAAAGAAGGACTGAAAATCTTTACCATCTACTTTTTTTTTAGTAGTTTATATAATTAGTTCTTGTTATGTGTCATTATTTCGCAAGGCCATGTCTGTATTTCTGTGGCACTCCTTCACAAGGTTATGTATAAGGTTGATTTATTTTCGATTAATTTATGAAAGTTTAGGAAGACCATGTTTGACCAATAAGTAATTTTCTACTTCAGATTTGAAAAGTTTTCATAAAATACTAAATTTTACTCAAAAATAACTTTGTTTCCTATGCATAAAGTCTCCAGTCCTTATATGTAAAAAAAAGTGCATCGTGAATTGAAACTACGCATCACAAAATTATCAAATAGATTAAATACTTACCTTCATTGTTCCTTCAAATCGACTTCCCACTTACATTATCTATCATTTTCTTTTCGATATCTGTAGAAGACAACCGTTTATCCTTTAAATCAGTGGTTCCTAAAATGGTGCCTCAGAATCCCCGCAAAGGTGACGCGAAAAATTAGAAAATTTCCATGTGTTTAATCCCGTTTTCAATTTAATCTTTTAATAAAATAATAGAAATAAAATAAGGCACAAGTCTAAATCAGGAGGCATTTTTCAAATAATTTTTTTAGTTTTAACTGTTTTTATTTATTTATTTTTTTACTTTATTTATTTACAGTTTAGGTTACTTTAGGTTAGGTTAGGTTAGGTTAGGTTAGGTTAGGGTAGGTTAGGTTAGGTTAGAGTAGGTTATATTAGGTAAGGTGGCTAGGTTAGGTTAGGTTAGGTTAGGTCAGGTTAGGTTAGGTTAAGTTAGGTTAGGTTAGGTTTAGGTTTGGCTAGGTTATGTTATAATCTACATAAAACCCTTAAAATTATTAAATTTTTTATCATTTTCGAGATCATAAATTTACGCCTCTTCATTTAGACTTGTACCTAAAATAATAACTGATTTTTAAAAGAAAAAATAATTAGAAATTGATACAGGGTGCCTTCGGTAGGCCTGAATTAAGCAAGGGTGTCGCGAGGTAGGAAAAGGTTGGGAAGAACTTCCTTAAATAAATAAATTGTTGGGTTCCACAAAGTTCTGTACTATCCCAAACTCTTTTTCTACTCTTGATTAACGACCAATCTGCCACTTCATCATATATCAACTCTTATACCGATGACTCTATCCTCCACCACTTTTTTTTAATTCTAAGAAGATCGCACATAACCTCAAATACCTGGTGTTACGAGCGGGATCTTGGAGCAACTTGGAGCATTTAGTAAACAGTGTTGTTTTCAATTCTTCAAAAACTCATTTTTCATTTGTCTAAACATAATTAGAGTATTTTCTAATATTGTAATCTTTCCTTGAATTATCATTTATCTGTTTTGTTAAGCAAACTTCTAGGAGAGTAAGTATTCTGAGGACCTTCACTCTACCATAGTTGTTTCTTTGTTTAGGATTTTCAATCGTTTTCCTATGGAGTATGTACTATATATCTAAGATGGTTCCTTTTCATACGTCTTTCTTCGAAATGGTGGAGTCTAGGAATTTTGCTATATCAATTCTCCCACTCTTATGGAATCTCTCTAATCTCTTTCATGTCGTCGATAGAATCATCACTTTCCTTATACTATTGCTGTTACAACTAACCTTGTTGTTCTGCACCTTCATGCCTTACACCTTATCACGTGATGAGATTTCGTGGGAGTCATCTATCAACGCAGTTTTATCTTCTTCTCTCTTTTCAGCTCACTGACCCCTCCACCCCCCACCCAGACTTAACAGATATGATCAATTATCCCACTTATACTACATTGTTTAAGTCTGAGACACTTTTTCTTCTTTCTTTTTTTAGCCCTTCCTTTGACTTAAACTCTTTCAAAAGTCTTGTAGCAGGTAAGGTCGTCCTTTGATTTGAATCTCGTATTCCCCCCCCCTACTTTAATGAAATTTATGTCCGATTCTGTAATTTCCCCATAAAAGAATACGAAAAAAAATCCCTTGTTCATATTTCAAGATTTTAAATATTGATAGGCGTCAGAAAGCCAAATCAAGAAACTGGTTTCTATATTCATTAAAGAGGAAGGGTTATAATTTCCCTTCAGGAATTTAGGTCTTCTTTATTAATAGAAGGAACCCTCTTCGATGAAACGAAAATATTAGGTAGGACCTGACTGTGAATAAAAGTTTTTTGGGGATTTTTTTTTAGGAACCCCATTTCATTTGTATTTTAAGAATATACACTTCTGCAACACTCAAACTGTACAAAAAACATACACCCACACCCACACAAACACAGACAGACACACACACACACCTACACACGAACACACACTCACACACACACACACACACACACACATATATATATATATATATATATATATATATATATATATATATATATATATATATATATATATATATATATATATATATATATATATATATGAATAATTAATTTAAAACCACTATATTTAATTAGAAGGAGGGTTTAAAAACACAAACTAAATTAAAATGACTGTGTTGACGTTTCGTCCAACAATACATGTTGTCCTCTTCAGACAGGGAGTCTTCTTCGCGCCGAAGAAGGTAACAATATTAGACGAAAGCGCGGCCTTTAACTCATTGCTGAATTTATGTTTCGATATTCCCCAAACAGTAAATATAGTGTTTACAAAGTATTATCATATTTCAGGTTCAGGTGTTGAGAAATGGTACTCATAAAAATAAATTTTATATATAAAATTATTATATATGTATATATATATATACTATATATATATATATATATACTTTATAAATATATATATATATATATACTATATATATATATATCGATCTACCAGGATCCAATTCACAAAGAAGCGACCACACTGAGTTGAAAAATCAACATCATGGGTGGGTTCCTGTGGTTCATACATCTTAAATGTCAGAAAATTTGGATGGCGAAATAGTAGTACTCCGTCAAAAACAATAAGTCTTAATATATATATATATATATATATATATATATATATATATATATATATATATATATATATATATATATATATATATATATTATATATATTTTAATATATATATATATATATATATATATATATATATATATATATATATATATATATATAAAGTTGTTGTAGGGTGTACCCGAGACGATAAGATCACCACCATCGAGCATATAGAGAGTGTTAGGGGTACATCTGAAGGCACTCCAAAGTCCACTGGTTCTCCCCTTTGCGCTCTTATCCATATTCTTCTTAATTTGGAGTAGGCTCTCCTTTATCAAACACCATAAAACACTATTACAGACAACACTTCCATTAAAAATATTAAAAGCGAAAATGTCAGCCACAAGATTAGTCATGGAGAAGCCAAGAGGGGGGCGGCTTCCAAAAATAGCACCTCCTCCTCCTATCCCCTCCCCCCACCGCCACTTGGGAGTTGATAGCCTCCGGTGGCGGAGATGGTGCCACCGTCATGGAATTGCCATCCTGCTCGTTTGCACAGTATTCTTTCTTCAGAAATTTCTGCAGCCTTCTTGGTCTTTTCTCTAATTTCAACTTTGTTTAGCATCACTTCTCCTCCTCCTCCTCTAAACCTCATCTCATATTCTTAACCAAAACTCCTGAAGGTGTTTGAGCGTTCTAACAGCAATCCGTACTCTGTTCCTCTCTTTTTGTCTATATCCTCAATTTTCAATCAAATTGGGTTGTTGTGGCTATGCGTTCAATGATGTTGTTTGTTCTCGTGTCTCTGATTTCGAGTCTTTTGATTTTTCTATGGTATGACTCAAGTTATCCTGTCAAGCTGCTTCTAAATTCATCTGTTCTGTATATATATGTCTCCTAACTCAAGTCAGTATCCTAAATTCTTCGACGACTAAAACTTTAAATTAGAACACATTTTTCCCTTCTTCGTCTTTCTCTAAAATTATCATTCTTGGTGGTTTCATCTCTCACCCCCCCCCCTCCTCATGACTCCTCTAATTCCTTCCAGAGTGACCTCAAGCAGTTGGTGAAGCTTCCAATTCTTATCCCTGATCGTCTTGGAGATGACCCAACATTCTATACATTTTCCTAACCTCCAATCCATCTCTTTATTCTATTAAGCTCTTTCCTCCTCTAGGTTCCTCCGATCACCTTCCTATCTCTGCATTCTGTTCTGTCTCTTCAAATCTTCCGCAGGAATGAGGCCAACATACGATGAGGAAACGTTTTTCGCACTTCGATACCGTAAACTTATAGGCCTTGCGGTCGTACTTGTTTGGCTTACAATGGAAGAGCTACTGCTTCGGTGGGAGAGATCCCTCGGAGTGTGGAGTGTGCATGACTAATGTAATTCTCTCTGGCATGGAGGGGTGCACTCCAAATTCTTTCCCTTCAACTAAACTTAACAAACTTTAGATTAACTCTTCTGTTCTCGTCTTCAAACTCCAGAAACTGATGTAGCTTATATTTCATCCAGAAATCGAGCAAAATCTATTCTTCGTGACACAAAAAAAAAAAAAACTCTTTCTAGTTCCTCTTACTCCCGCTCTTTCTGGCACTTTGGCAAAGAATGCCAACTCTAACTTTGCTTCTTCCTCTTTCCTTCTTCTAGTATCATCAGATGGCACAACTGCCCTTATAATTATGCCATCTAATAAAGGTGAACTCTTCGATCAAATATTTGCCTATAATTTCACTTTAGACGATTCCGGAGCTATTCCAACTCCTTCACTCCACTCCAACCAATTTATCACTAATATGTTATTTCTTTTTAAGACATTATTTCTGTTTTCTTTGAGCTTAACACTTAATAAGACTTAATAAAACTTAATAAGACTTAATAAGACTTAACACTTAATAAGACTTAATAAAACTTAACACTTAATAAGACTTAACTTAATAAGACTTAATAAGACTTAATAACACTTAATAAGACTTAATAACACTTAATAAGACTTATGTTCCTGTTGGTATTATTCTATTATTGTCAAAACTTATGCCTCCGAGCTTGTACCCTGCCTTGGTAGACTATAACGTCTCTCTGGCATTCAACTTCCACCTTTCCTTCCCTTTCCTTCCCTTTCCCTCCCTTCCCTTCCTGCTGATGACTCCATGCTTCATTATATCTTTCATTTTGGAAAACCACCCTCACAACAGCAATTAGCTTCCAATAGACCGGCAGCTTTGGAGCACGAATCCTCTGATCTTCTCGAAATTTTAATTGGGCACAATTAAAATAATATAAAGTTAAAATAAATAAATCATATAGATAAATTAATGATTACAATATTATGTAGTAAAGAGTTCATGATTTAAAAACAATTTCCCTTCAATATTAAAAGGCTGTTAAAATTTAGATTTTCATTTAAGGTCGGTTTGAGATGTCAAATATACAAGGATTCTAACAACTGAAGATCGGGTTTCTCAGTTTGGGACAATATTCCAAAATTGGTATCCTGTAAATGGTGGCATTCCTGAAGAGAATGAGCATTTATAGCTGAATAGGGAAGATGATGTAAATGGTCTAGAGTTCTAAATGAAATACCTTTATGCTCAGCAATACGCGTGGAAAGGCTTCGTATTGTCTTTCCTATGTAGGTGGCATCGTCACCGCACCTGTAATGATATATTACTGATGAGCATAAAGGTAAAGGGAGTTTATCTTTAATTAAAATATCTCCTAATTTTGTTTCACTCAAAAATATAAATCTAAATTTAAACTGTGGAAAGTTTGTTTAAAAACTACGTCAATTTCTTATTCGTAACTCATTCTCCCAGAAAGGCAACCTCATATACAAAATACTTAGGAGCTTGAGATTTGTCTTTAAATTTTGTTGAAAGTAATTTTCGAAAGTTGAGTCAATAATAAGTTAGAACCCATTCTTCAGAAATAATGTTTTCGGGAAATCAAGTTCTTTTGTAAAATTAACATAAGACGAAATTTTCCCCTGTCAAAAGTGTTCCAATTAAAGTTGATTTTAAAAATATGAGAATGAAAGAATAAAATTTTGTCGTCAATCAGTAAAAGTAGATTTTCCGAAGTCATGGTGTGGCATTTGTTGTTATCCTTGCATATATCGAGATCCTGAAATGCCAAAAAATTATTTTGTTTCTACATCAACAGTGAATTTTATTCAGGTGTTTAGAGTTGAAATATTGCAAAAAACTTATAAGTGACCAGTCACTTGAACAAAGAAAGGAGTCGTCCACATACCTCCTATAAAATATAGGTTTGAAATCTACTGGACCATTCATATATATATATATATATATATATATATATATATATATATATATATATATATATATATATATATATATATATATATATATATATATATATATATATATATATATAACTGCTATATATATATATATATATATATATATATATATATATATATATATATATATATATATATATATATATGGGACCTGTAATATATTATGTACTTTATAATGAGTTTTCCCCCTGAAACTATTACTCATCCATAGAAACTATAAAAAATTTGCAAACGAAAATGAGTCATCCTCTGGAAACCTTCCAAAAAAAAGGAAGAAAAAAAAAATTCGTTTCGAAAACTCCTGAAAACTTCCCCCAAGAACCTCCCTATCCTCTCCAAATCCCCTCCCAGTAACCTTGTCATCCGTCGAGACGAGTCGGAGACACTTTGAAAGCGCCTCGAAAAAGATTAGAAATTAAAGGTAGAGGGGGGGGGGAAGAAGACAAAAAAAAAAGCCAAAATTACAAAACTGAAAAATTTTGCCAAACCTTTTTTTTGGGGGGGGGGGAACAATTTAAACCATCGAGTTTGGGAACCTTATTGTAAAGGGTCATAGAGATTATTTTCCTTTAATTATATGTAATTTAGAAATTATAATAGTTTAGGGACGTACTTTGTGAAGAGAAAAGTTTTGTTTTTCTACTTTTTTGGGGGAAACGAAAAAAGAAAAACTTAATTTGGATTTTTTCTAAAAGCTTTTGTATTTATTGTTTTAGAAAACTAACGCGATTGGTTCAAATATAGCGGTACTTCTACCAAATATAATGAAAGAAATAAAAATAATTATAATAAAAATGAAAAGTAAAATTAAATTTAACTTTATTCAGCAAATTATAAAAGTTAACAAAAGTATACAATATAAAAATTACAATATTAATTAAATATTACATAAACATATTGGTAACATTTTAAACCGAAAATGGCTAATGGGCTTACACCGTTACACGTACGACCAATAAGTCCATGCATTTGCTTTATTAGTTTTAATTAGGTACAAAATATGTAAGTTGTTATTAGAAAGTTATACATACATACATACATACATACATACATACATACATACATACATACATACATACATACATACATACATACATACATACATACATACATACATACATACATACATACATACATACATACATACATACATACATACATACATACATACATACATACATACATACACATAACAATAATAACATTCCAAAGAGAATAAAAATAAAATAAACATTATATAAAAAAAATAACAATAATTAGTGATATATAAAAAATAAAATACCAATGATACTACTACTACTACTACTACTACCACTACTACTACTACTACTACTACTACTACTACTACTACTACTACTACTACTACTACTACTACTACTACTACTACTACTACTACTACTATAATAATAATAATAATAATAATAATAATAATAATAATAATAATAATAATAATAATAATAATAATAATAATAATAATAATAATAATAATAATAATAATAATAATAATAATAATAATAATAATAAATAATAATAGAAATAATAGGAATAATAATAATAATAAATAATAATAATAATAATAATAATAATAATAATAATAATAATAATAATAATAATAATAATAATAATAATAATAATAATGATAATAATAATAATAATAATAATAATAATAATAATAATAATAATAATAATAATAATAATAATAATAATAATAATAATAATAATAATAATAATAATAATAATAATAAATAATAAATAATAAATAATAAATAATAATAATAATAATAATAATAATAAATAATAAATAATAACAATAAATATAACAAATATAATGTTATAATAATAATAATAATAATAATAATAATAATAATAATAATAATAATATAATAATAATAATAATAATAATAATAATAATAATAATAATAATAATAATAATAATAATAATAATAATAATAATAATAATAATAATAATAATAATACATATGATTTTGTTGCTTTTCAAGCCTTCTGAAAGTATTTCTGTCTACAGAAGAAATTTTCTTTAGTATTATCCTGAATAAATAAAACTATTGATTTAATAACAGTACCAAGCTTTCGTCCGTACACTTCCGACATTTTCATTATTATTGTTATTTTTATATTTTAACAATTTTGATAATATAAATATTGTTTAAACTAATAACAAAAAATAAATAAATAAACAAAATTAATAATTTTAAAAGTTAGAAAAGTTAACCTACGTTGACTTTTTGTTATTTAAAAATGTTTAAAAAATTGGACATTTCATTATATTTTATGTTTATTACTGGTTTATGTTTCCTTAAGAGCAATGATTCCCCGAGGCGCAATTCATAAAAATCTTTCTTTCTTGTTATGATGGAGAAGCCCTCTTTTATGCTGTTATCGGGATTTTTGTGGTGTTCTTCCTTAATATGTTGAAATATTTTACTCGGCTTATACTTATGCTGCGACATTCTCATGTTGAGGGTATTCGTTGTGTATCCAATATAAGCGGCGTTACATCCACTTTCAGAACATTGAAATCGGTACACAACGTTACTACTCTCACCATCCGAAAGCGCTTCACGAGTAGAGAAGCACGAGCTCAGTTTCAATGGCTTATAGTAAGATCTTAATATAAGCTTCTTCCCGTCTTTTGCTTTAATATGCTCTTTTAAAATTAATTTTAATTTGTTTTCTTCCTCTTTTTTCTGACTAATATTTTCAGTTTTATAATATACTAAGAGCTTATCTTTTTCATTTTCATTGATAGTATTGGCGAATAAATTATTTAAAGTGTGCTTTATAGTTTTCTCTATAATATACTGGGGGAAGTTATTGTTTATCAGATTCTTTGTTATTCTTTTAATTTCTAAATCAAAAAGGGTCCAATCAGACGATATCTTAAACGCTCTGTGAACTAAAGTCTTTATGGTAGCAATTTTGTAGTTTAGGGGAGTGAAGGAGTCAAAATTCAAGTATGTTCCCTTATCTGTAGATTTAACGTAGACACTTCTATCAATTTTTCCATCCTCTTTAATTTTAATGTTAATGTCTAAGAAATTAATATAGTTATTTTTTGCCCTTTCAAAAGTAAATTTCAAACCACTGAGATCTTCTATTTTGGATTTGAACTCTTGAACATGTTCTGGGTCGTTAAATATTACAAAGGTGTCGTCTACGTATCGAATGTAAAAATTAGGATTGAATGGGGCGTTTTCATTAAAAATTTTGGTTTCTACTGATGACATGTAGAAATCTGCAAAAGTTGGTCCTAAAGGTGATCCCATTGAAACACCATTATTTTGAATATATGTTTTACCATTGAAGCTAAAAGGTGTTTTCGTAGTACATATATAAAGTAAACTTTTGAGGATGTCTTCATTTATGGATGGTGGTGGTTTTATTTCATGATGATAAACATTTTCTAATATTATGTTAATAGTTTCAGATATAGGAACATTCGTGAAAAGACTTTCAACATATAAGCCATTGAAACTGAGCTCGTGCTTCTCTACTCGTGAAGCGCTTTCGGATGGTGAGAGTAGTAACGTTGTGTACCGATTTCAATGTTCTGAAAGTGGATGTAACGCCGCTTATATTGGATACACAACGAATACCCTCAACATGAGAATGTCGCAGCATAAGTATAAGCCGAGTAAAATATTTCAACATATTAAGGAAGAACACCACAAAAATCCCGATAACAGCATAAAAGAGGGCTTCTCCATCATAACAAGAAAGAAAGATTTTTATGAATTGCGCCTCGGGGAATCATTGCTCTTAAGGAAACATAAACCAGTAATAAACATAAAATATAATGAAATGTCCAATTTTTTAAACATTTTTAAATAACAAAAAGTCAACGTAGGTTAACTTTTCTAACTTTTAAAATTATTAATTTTGTTTATTTATTTTTGTTATTAGTTTAAATAATATTTATATTAAAATTGTTAAAATATAAAAAAATAAAACTATTCCTTGAAAATGTCCGAAGTGTACGGACGAAAGCTTGGTACTGTTATTAAATCAATAGTTTTTTTCATTCCAGGATAATACTAAGAAAATTTGCTGAACAGAAATACAATTTAGGAGGCTTGAAAAAGCAACAAAATCATATGCTAAAATAAATGCTGATATTGAGTTTAAGAATAATAATAATAATAATAAAATAATAATAATAATAATAATAATAATAATAATAATAATAATAATAATAATAATAATAATAATAATAATAATAATAATAATAATAATAATAATAATAATAATAATAACGT
>JABUQX010095974.1:0-15000 GCA_015478945.1 Trachelipus rathkii | reverse complement strand
GGAATGCACGTTCTGAGTGAGATAGATTTTGCAATTCATTATTTAAATTTGTTGTTGCAACGAGTATGTTCTATTTATTTTTATTATTGTAAAAAATAATGAATTACTTTATTTAAATGTATATTATTATATATAGAATAATATATATTTTCAATGAATTATATGTAGCAACACTTTTTTCGGAAAATTTATTGTTGTTTTAGAGCAATTTTGTAGTTATATTAAAATGTAAAAAATATTTATTCACTCTGCGTAATTTATATTAGTATATTGAAATAAATTAGGACCGCTTTTGAAGCAGTATATCTTTTGACTACACATCTATACGTAGTTATTCATTATTGTAGGTGAACGAGGATAGGTGCCAGTATAGTTCGTCTGGGTTAATACCGGTTATAGACTCCGAGTATATATGTGAAGATAACGTGTAGAGATGTCTGCAGTGTCGTTCGGAAGGATATGGATATACAGGAGTGTAGATATATGTTTGTATTCATGCGTTGTGATCATAGGTTAGACTTTGAGGCGAGTATATTAGCATTGGCGCGCTAGAAAGGGTTGGGGGGAAGAGTAAAGTGTAAAAAGACCACATATATTTAGTATAAGGAAGAGAATTGTCTAGCTGAAAGCTATAGTCAGATATATGGTTGTGTGCCTGATGATTGTTAAGGTGCAATCTACTATAGTGGTAACAACTTTGAGGGCTCAGAAAAATAATACGGAGTAAAATAAAAGAATTAGTGTGGATAGTGTATAATGAGAGGATGAATTTAAGTAGAGCTCTCCGTAGACCTCGGGGAGGGAAGAACTAAGGTTACGGAGGAAAGGAAAAGGAAAGGGATTATTAGATAGGAGAAGGGAGGAAGGAGGAAGGGGGAACCTGGAGTGATATACACGGACAGGTAAGTAAGGTTTCGGAGAAGGATTGCTTGAATTGATGCAAGAGAGTTGCGTGTGATTAAGTCAGGATATCATAAACTTTACCGGTAAGGCTAGATAAGTTAGCGCTTTTAACCTTGGCTGCCATATATTTATAGTATGGCTCTTTCTTATCTTAGCTTGTTGTGATATAGGGCGTTATAGGAGTCTGGGATCGGTATGTGTTTAGATTGTTAGAAGGAAGGCTCTGGTGAGCGGGGTGTTTAAGCCCTAGGAGTTGGGAAAATAACCAATAGAGTGGATGGAGAAAGATCCCTGTCAAAGTACGAAGCAGTGCGTGTGATAATAGTAGTGATAGTTAGCTCACTAGAAGTAGGGAAGATGGGGAGGAGAGTGGTAATGATAAGGAGTAGGATTGGGTGGTTTGAGGTGAAAAACGATGGAGGATGTGAGAGAGGTAGGTAAATGGAGGATATATGATGGTGATAGTAGCCGCGCAGTAAGTGGGGTTGATGTGTGATGGAATTTAGAATCTTGAAGGTAATGCTATTACCGTGAGGACGAGAATTCTGCGCGAAATTAAGTTAAAGGGAGACGGGAAGAGGGAGATAGATTTCGGGGGAAATAATAACAAAGGATAGAGGGATGGCATATCTTCGAGTGTGTGATGCCGATGAGTCGGACAATTGGCATGGTTGGAGCGAGATGAGCAGCAGACGATTCGAGAGGTGGTGAGTTGTTTGCGGAGGAATTGAGAAAGCAGGGATGAGGATGAACGTACAGAAGACAAAGATATTAACAATAACCAGGAAATGAGGAGGAGGTGAGGATGGTGGTGAAAGGGGAGGAGGTGAAGGCTATAAATATGTGCAATTAACTGGAAGATGTTTTAACAGAAGGGAGAAAGTGAGAAATGATTTCAGGAGAAATGGGAAAGGATCGATATTTATACTATTGGTCTTCTCAGATCCTTAGATAGAAAACCGCAGAATAGAGGTTTAAAAAGGGTATTTTTAACCATTATACTGGACTCGCGAACGCGCGGTGTCGGAGCGGAAACATGTCGACAAGCAACGAGAAGAGAGGAAGAAGTAGAATACAAGCGGTCGGAGATGCAGGTATTAAGAAACTATGAGAAAGAGTAGTGAGACAGAATAAGATGAAGTAATTTAGAGAAAATATTAGGGTGAAGAGAAGATTACTGAAGATAGATGTGGGGAGATTTGAGATGGTGGACATCTGGAAGAATGAAACAGGACAGAATGGCCGAAAAGAAGAGGGAATGACCACCAGAGTGCAGAAACCAAGGGGGAAATGCCGAAAGAAGAGAAGGCGGAGTCGTGGGACTCTCTAAAGATGTCAGCTTTACCAAAGAATTAGAAGGTGCAGAGAGACAAGAAAGGTGAGTATGGATTCAGAAGGATGGTTGGAAAAACGAGCTAGTCGGTCGGGACACTAAGCAAGAATCCTTTCCTGGAAGAAAAATAGGAAATATAGTAGGTGGTGTGTAGTACAGATATAATATTAGAGTTCTAAGTATCGTCATTAGGATAATGTGGGTTAAAGTGAAAATTGGGGGGGAAGGGTATATTGCATGGAAATGTGTATATATATAAAGGTTCATTTTTATATGTGCATATGCACCAGTGAATGGAGCGAGGAGAGAGGAGAGAGAAAGATTCTGGGAGAATTGATAATAGTATAAGTGTTGTAGTGTGTATGTTTTCGGCGGTCTGTGGTAAGGGGGCTGCGACACCACTGGAGTAGATGAGGACCAAAGAACAGCCCATCCTTCGGGTGTATCTGGAAGAGCACTTTGAATGAGAGATTAGTATCGGTGAACCAAGAGATGCTCACTCGACTTCAACAGGTCTATGCATAGCATCTTCAGCAATTTAATGAGGGTCTTTGGTCTCGATGATGGCACGTGTAGTACATGCGTCATATGGTGAATAGCAGGTGAATGAGAAAGCCTTGAATAGTAAGTTGACCACTTGGAGTGGCACAACGACACCAGCCAGCTCCATCTTCTCTCAAAGTTTGTTCCGTGTAAGACATTGTCGTGTAGAGTTTGTTTTTACCAACAATGCGTCAACGCAAGCATACATTCCAATCAAAGTCTGCGGCGGGGTGCTCTCTGTTGCGGGATCCGTGGTAACGCCGGACTGTGCTGCGCACTGGGGGCAGACCCAAACGGCACGGAAGAGACGGATGTGGGCGAAGGCCGTCGCTGGGGCGGAAGGTGTTGCACACCTTGGCTGCCCGCAGCTGGACAGCGGTGTGTCGAAAGATGAATGATAGTTAGGGGAATACTTGGTTTTAAAAACAATATGATAATTGCAAAGTATACATGGAAGAGTTGATGATAACGGGGGGAAGGCGATACTAGATTATGTGTTGTGTAAATGGGAGGGATAAGTAGGGTAGATTATTAGAATGTAAATGTATTTTAGAGGGGCGGGGAGGGGGATATCAGATCACTATTTGGTGGTTGCTAGGATAAGGTTGGGAGGAGAGGGGACGGTTAAGGAAAAGGGAAGAAAAGAGGAGAGTGGAAGTGAGTTAAATGTGGAAAATTGGAGGAGAAGGGGTTAAGAGTTGAGGGGAGAGTATGGAGCGACAAGTGGGAGAAACGTGAGAGGGGATGGGGAATTGGGAGGTGCGAAAGGGGGAGTGGAAGATTTAGAGAGCCAGTATGTGGGAAGAGGCTAGGAAGGGGTATGTGGAGTTAAAAACAAGGGGTGGGTGCAAGCCAGAAGGAAAGGGAGTGAATGGTGGTGTGAGGAGGTGAAGGAGGTGTGGTGAAAAGAAAAAAAGGAGGCTTATGTGTGAAGATAAGATGGTTGGGAAGTAGGGGAGAAGATAGCCGGGAGGAATATAGAAGGGTTAGAGGGAAGCAAAGAGGGCGGTTGAGGAGGGCGAAGAGAAGAGCAAGAGATGAGTGGTGTTGAAAATGGATCGGAAAATTTTTGAATCAGGGAATAAGATGTTCTGGAAAAGAACTTAATAAAAAAAGGAAGAAGAAGGAGGGGTTGGGGAGAGGATTAAGGGAGAAGATGGGGACTGGATAGGAGGGAGAGGATAGGGGGAGGAAGAGGTGGGGGAGTATTTTAGTGGACTATTAAATATGAAGGGGTGGGGTAGGGGAGGAAGATATGCAAGAGGTGAGGAGGGGAAATGTACCAGTGGCGGGATGACGCGTCGCAGGTGGAGGCTGAAGCCGAAGATGACTCAAGATTGCTGGCGGAAAGTTATTAGGGCGGCCGATAAGTGAAAAGGAATAGACGAGGAGAGTGTGTGTGAGTAGGTGTCGGTCTGGGGAATGGCTGGATGGGCTGTACGACAATGCGAACGAGGATGTTGACACAGAAAGACGAGGCCCTCATCGGAGGGGTAGACGCGAAATGGCGATCCGCAATGCAGTCATAGACGAATGGCTCATCTATCTCACATTCTATGATTGGAGCAGGCAGTGGTGACGGTGTACTATAGGATCATTCGAAGGTGAGGGTGCTTCAAGACAATACTACTCGTGGATGGCGCTGTTTATGAAGTGTCCCCTGTAGCTATAGGGGAAAGGGGATAGGATGGAAATGTTGGAGAGTAATATTAAAGATGGGAAATTGTAGTCTTCATAAGTGTTGGGTAGGGATAAGAATAAGTTGTACGGGAAGATTAGATACGTGATATGTAGAGAAGTTAAGAGGTTTAGACGGGAGGGGAAGGAATGAGGGACAAAGAACAAGGAGGATTTAGGGAGGAAGAGGGTGGTGGATCACAAGTTAGTTCACACTATAAGATGGCTTGTGTGAGAAGTATTTTTAGAAGATGAGAATTGGGAAAAAGTGTTAGATATATTATAATGATGTATTTAGTTTAGAGAAAGCATTAATGGAATAGAGAGATAGGGAATAGGTTGGTGAAAATGTGGTAGTAGGAGGTGTGTGATCGAGAGAAAGCCAAAATAGAGGGCAAAACGTACAATGATGCCGGTGGCAGGAAACCGCCGCGCTTAAAGAGATTTAGAGGAAATAGGCGCGTATCAGGGCTTTTTATAGGAATCGTAGATGTGTGTGAGAGCCAATGCAGTAATTGAGAGGGAGAGTGGCATTGAGTGAGAGATAGAAGAAATGTTCATGGGTGAGACAGATGACTGTGGATTTGAGCGCAACATAGCCGGGGTTCAGGTTGTAGCATAACGCGCGTGTGGCTCGGTTCGAGTGTTTAATATGGACGAGTGTGTGAGGCGGGGTAGAGTAGCGATGATGGTGGAGGGAGGGCGTGAGGGGTGGAATGATGAAAGCGGGAAATAGAGCTGAGAGGGAGTGAACATAGTGACTCGTTTTGATCGGGACTGGATGAGCTCACCATTAGTGAAGCGGGCGGAGACGTCTGTGGCCGCGGCTAGATAAGGCGGTTAGTCTCTGGGGGTGAGGGAGTTTTGAATGGAGAGGTAGTGTCAGTGGGACATTACAAGCGAGCGGCTTAAATAAATCGTCAAAGTGAGGATAGAAACAGGTAAAGTTGGTTTAGTGAGGTATGTAGAGGAGGAGAAAGAGAGGAGGGAGGAGTTAGATGTATAGATGAATTAAGGGGTAGAGAGTACACAAGTTAAAGTATAGGGGTATGCTAATTGAGAAGAGAAGATAGAAGTTATTTTTATATATTTAGGGATGGAGTTATTGGTAAAGGGGGAGGGGAAAGTGCATAGTGAGGATAGGATAAGAAAACCACAGTTAGAATAGGTTAAGGATGAGATGTGTAGGGCTAAATGAAAGTGGATACCCATGAAGAGAAAAATCTGGAAAGAGTGGGGGGAATGTCTGTCACAAAAAAGAGATTAACAGTGGTAATAGAGAAGATTGCAAATTATTTGAAAAATTAACTTGTCCCCATCGTTAGCGCAGCTGCAATGTGTGTCGATCAGTTACCGGGTATGGATGTGAACGTTTATATTAATATTAGCGAGGAGTGCCATCGATATGTGTATTGCCAATGAGTCTAGATAATGATGTTAGAGCGGAAGCTCCCATTGAGAGTTAAAGGCTAGAAAGCGGGCTTTCCGGAGACTCGCTTGATGTCGATGAAAGTTATGCTATGTTTTACGGGAAGAGGTATTTACGCGCTAAAGCTAGCTTGGGAAAATTTAGATAAGGTAGGTGTTTGCTAGGACGTTTACGCAGAGGAGAAGTAGGGTATTGTTAGAAGGAGGAGAATTTGGTCATAGCTCGTCTGTGTTTAGTGTCTGGAGGTCAGACTGTCAGGAACGTGGTCCAGAGTACGGTGGAGGAATAGAGGCTGGTACAGTAGAGCGGAGATACAGAGCGAATGTATTTGAAGGAATTGGCTGTCCATTGTGGCCATTAGTAGAGGAAGTGAGGAGCAGGGTAACAGAGTGGTAAGAAGAGTTTGTGGAGCGCGTGCGGAAAAGAGGTGCGAAATAAGGAAGGGAGAAAGGCAAGGTATCGACTGAGAAGGTGTGACACGTAAACGAAGCACAGGGGGTGGAATTAACGAGAGGTACAACAGTGGTGGACTAGGACTAATAAAGGAGTATGTGTTGGGAAGGAGGAGTTTGAGGGTTGAGAGGGAGGGGAGGAGGAGAAAGGGAATGACGGGGAGGGAAGGAGAGAGGGTAGGATGATGGTGGCAGAGGAGAGATAGAGAAGGGGTGGAGGAGGTGAGAGAGTGGAGAGGCGAGGGAGATGAGAGGGGAGAGGAGTGTTTGAGATGAAGGGAGGCTGACTGTACGCACCACTACCCCGCTCAAGCGGGCAAAAGTGTTTGTACAATAATAATAATAATAATAATTAATAATATAATATTATATATATATATATATATATATATATCTCACATTATTATATATATATATATTTATATATATATATATATATAATATATATATATAAGATATAATATATATATATAACTATGAGAAGATAAGATAGATATGTATATATTTTATATATAGTATAGATAGATAGATAATAAGTAAGAGTTATATTAGAGAGTGAGAATAGTATATATATATAAGATATAGTGAGTAGGAGAGAGTTATGATCAAAGCTCTAAAGATACACTTTATAATCAAGGAGAGGCTAATTATATGTGACCCACCTACAGTTATGATTTCTAATACGGTATTATACAAATGTAACGAATAACAACGCCCTAGCAGATCAGCAACTTGAGGTATAGTGGTTAAGAAGAAGTTCCGGAATGAGAATTGGTGAAACACCAATATTTCCCTAAGATAACCTTTATTAGAAAGAACATAAGTTATCTATATCTAAGAAAGTATCTCATACGAAATAAAGAATATTAATATCTTAAAAGTATATAATATATCGAACATGGAATGAAGGTTAGGGATCTGTGTCTAGAAGGAAGGAGTTAGGTAATGAGTATGAGTCAAGTCTTCTCCTTACCTGAGTGAAATCTATAATAAGACATAGATATAGATAAAGAAAGATAACTAATCTGAGTCTATTGATTCTATTGAAATATACAAATACTGTTTTATCCTAAACATCAAATATAAGTATGAGAAAATATCAATATGTCTGTGAGTTTCTCAAGACCATTCTCTCTATAGACCATTTTAATTTTCTATATTGATAATGATAGTCTGCATAAGAAAATTTTCTGAGGTAACACCATATATTAGATAATTTATAAAAGACATATAAAGAATAATAGATATAGAGACAGAATATAAAGGTCATCACATTAGGTCTAATATTCTGAGTGACTGTCCCTAGTTCAACCCACTACCCATTAAACTATAGCAAATAATCCATACTCTCTATATACCTTAGGCTTGTCCAATTGTTAAACTTACTAATATCCACCAAATTACCCTTATAGTCAGAACCACATATACATTATTAATAAATATTTAGAAAAACAATATATATATCTAATATATATGTATATATAACTCTAAATATCTATATATAATTAATAACTAAAGTTATGGTCTACAACATTGCCATCTAGAACTATAACTATAATAACATACTCTAATAATAACCCGCCATATATGGTTCTAGTACTAATTATATTTATATTGATTATCTCAACTCCATCCATAAACGAATCTAAACCTTTCTTAAATTTTGTTATTGTTGCAAATGAATCACACTCAACAACCTCCTCTGGCATAGTAGACTATATTATCAACATATTATTTAACAATCCCTATATATCAGAATGCTAATTACTTCTATATTATATATAATTACTATTATATGTAAACATGCGACTTCTTAAATATTATTCATTTAATAATTATTTGCCCTCTGTATCAACCTGTTACTACAATTGTTCTATATATATATGAAAAATTTATTAACTTATACTGTATTATCTAATAATGTGATAAATATATTTGTATTATTAAGTATACATGTTATTTTCATGTCCCCTCTGTAGGAATAGCGCCTCTTTCATAGAAAACATTTCCGAACGTCCTGCAGCCCTACGCTTAAGTACTTATACTACCCTTCTATAACCATGAAAACATCCTGTGCTTACTGACGTGAGTGAGCACTACTCCGTATCAATTAGTAGGCTTTGCGGTTATATAAGGGGCCCCATTTAAATCAGGGTGGACACCTAGAATATACTCTATTAGGCGTAAGCTATATACTATAACATACATTGAGTAAACAGTATATGTGATACTTATATTAACTCCTGATACTGATTAGTGGACTTTCAAACGATTACAGCGTAATTGTGAAGATGCTTGCACTCAAGCCACCGTATCTTAAAATTTCTCTACTGACTCTCCGCCATTGCGATGCTTGTCACAATACAACGGTGGAAGTCGGACGAGTGTCAGATGCAACTGTACTTTCTCTTAAATCGAACAACACTATAGATTAGCTCTTGCTCTTAGGTTCATGCCACTCTGCGCAAATCAACCCGTAATCTGCCGTTTAGCGCTAGCTTTTAACAATTAGAATAATCATGCATATTTTCTGTATAGAGTAGCCCAATCTCTCTAAACAATCTGTACATTAACCAGAGAAATATCAATATGGGAATCCAATCTTAATTCTAGTCTACTCCATCCAAAAGGAATATGAATACAATAGAATCAATATATATGTTAAAATACTAATCAATTATATAAGTGTTCTATACTGAACCTCTACTCACTCTCTTATCCTTAACTGATGGCACTTTATTTATCATCTTGCAAATCTAGAGACCTAATTTGTTATTAAAGTTCCATAATTTCTTCAGGGTTCTAAAGATACATCATGTAGAGCTACATTTTTGTGACCAGAGAGATCCTTAGCACGATAACTCGCACCTAACCCGTGATGAGGCTGCATGACATTACCTTTTCTGTACCGCTAATCGCTAATTATAGCGGATTCGAGTTTCAGACCTTGTACCCTATATATATTTTAATGTTTGAGTTGATGAAGTGTTATATGTATATCTCTGTAGTGCGACTCGTGTGGAATATAAGTTAACTCAACTCCATGGACCACTCACCTATACACATTTGCAAAAACTTTGTCATCAGCCGTGTATGTGCTTTTCGATATGTAATTACTTACATATATTATTACATTATAAGCTTACTGTATTTTGTGAAGCTGTTTCATAATAAAAAATTGAGAGCTATGTTAGATGCATAATCTGGTATAAACTTCCGCACTCACTTGGAATTTCTAATTCAGTATATATTAATGATTATTCTATTATATAATATTAAAATAATAGTGTTTTCTGTCTGTAGTATTTTTGTAATTATGACCTACCTTTTCTGAACCGTGTAAGTCGTATCATATATAAACCTTGTTATCTCTATCTAAGTTCTCATTGACCTTTCATATAACTTTTTTCCAGACCTTTTTATAACAACTACTAAGAAGAGGTTAATATATCTATAAATGGTATACTCCATATTATAATTTCCAAATACTTCTATATATCTTAATATACCTTTCTTATGAAATATAGTAACCTAACATTAATGGCGTTCCAGTCATATAGGTATATACTCTCGCCCAAATATTAAGTAGATTTCGCTAAAAACAAATTCAGTGCCTTTGCAATGCTGATACTAACTCTTCAGAATTTCTACCTTATATCCCATCAGGCCCTGCAGCTTTACATGGATCAATATGATCTAATAAACGTATTAATATCTTTTATACAAATATAAATTCTGGAAGATCATTATGTATACATGACTAAATTAACAAAGAACTTATTAATAGTCCCAAACATTATCTTATATCTTCCCTCTAATAGTATACTAAGATAGCAATAAATAATATAAGCAATATTAGTAGTAAATGATGACCAACTCTACTTAATCGGATAACTCACTATACAAATTTTTTCATCATATTTATATTTATTGGACCAAATTGTCCTATTCTTACACTTTTATTAAATTTATAAAGTCATAAAAATAACTATTCATTCGTGGTATTCTATTACTTATAATTCTACTTGCTAAATTAATTTTCTGCTCTTATCTTTATTATGCTATTCTTATTGATTTCCTTATTTATTATTTCTATTTTCATTATATTCTATTTTTCCTCATTATAATATTTCCTAATCATTACTTTAGCTACCTTTAATTATTAACTACCCTTGTAATATTATATGGAAAATCATTACTACTGGTACTGGCTCATATAATGAATGTCTCTCCATTTCTCTCTATACTCATATACTAATAACAGGGTTCTCGTGCTGACCACTCCGATATATTAGTTGAGTATATGTATCTGTAAACGTAATACGGTAATATATACTTGAATATCATGAAATGTGCTGATATATAGTCCATCATAGTAGGAGAAATATAAACAGGTGAGTGCATGTAATTCTGCCGGGCCTACTCACAAGAGTTTTATATTACACGAGACCGCCACTGATTACTAAGGCATGGCGTCCTCAGTGAATAAGGTATAAATAACTACATTCGGAATATATTCGAATAATACTATACTTGTCCTGGAGTAACTGGCAATTTAGTGTAAGTCTCTCACAGATAGATAGACCACTAATATATTATAGTTGCAGATTAAATCGTATAATTAATATATATATATATATATATATAATATATATATATATATATATAATATATATATATATATTATTAAATTAATATAGTGTAATACTTATATAAATATAATATATATATATTGTAAGATATATTAAACTTTGACAAAGGGGGGGGAAAAAGAAACCCCCCACAAATTTTTTTTCCCCTTTCCCAAAGTGCGAGTGGAAAACCAGGATAGAAAACTTTCTATTTAGCATGACTTTAATATTATTATAGTCTTTATTGGACACAATTGTTATATTAAAGAATTAATCTTTATTGACAAAATAAAGTGACACGGAACTTAATGAGCTTGCTGTCACCGTTCCTAACCTCACCCACCATTCTGTCATTGCGTATGTAATATGTAAGGTGTATAACTTCGTGACGCGTGATAACTTCTGAGAGGGTTTTTATAGGGTAACTTCGTCGAGCGTATCGGGTAGAGGGTTTCTTGTGTGGAGGCGTTGGTAACTTCAGCAGTAAGCGTGTAGAATTCGTAGCCACAGAATTGAGCTCGCCATTCTGGGGCACAAAAATATACCTAACTAATAGAGCTGTTGACAGAAAGGTGAGCCTTACGTGTTTGTTAATAGATTGTTACATGATAAGGAAACCCAGACTGCGCCACTTCCGTCAGAATGGGGGGCGACGGTCCTACCGTCTAAATGGGACCCACTCTGCGGCCACGTTCCGTCGAGGTGAGGTTCGAGCTATGGCCATTTCCAAAAGCTCTAGGGAATTACGAAGTGAGTTTGGGAAACGGTCACTGCCGGTTCCAAGAAACAGTACTTCGGCCACTTCCGTAGATGCCACTGGGCGCCGAATTATCGGCCCTTTCCGTATTCGCTAGGGAATAAGGCTGAAGGCCTTGGCGCGAGGCGGTAACTACCGATCTTAAGATGGGACCACTACGCGGCACTTCCGTCAGAATGAGGGCGAGCATGGCCACTTCCAAAGCTCTGAGGGAAACGAAGTGGAGTTGGGAAACGGTCCACTACCGGTTCCAATAAACAGTACCTCGGCCATTTCCGTAAGCACTGCCGTTCCAATATTCGGTCACTTTCTTGAATTCGACTGATGGAAGGCTTGAAGGCTTCTTGTGGCGACGGTAACTATCCTTGTCTTAATGGGATTGCCACTTGGGCGGCCACTTTCCGTCCAATGTGTGATTGGCGGCTATGGTCCACTTCCAAAGCCGCCGGTGGGAAACTCGAAGTGAGTTTGGGAACGGTCACCACCGTCCAGTAAACAGCCAAGAGGTCACTTCCGTAAGCACTGCCGCCAAATCGATCACTTCCGAATTCGACTAGGAAAAGGCTGAAGGCCTGGGCTTACCTGAGGTAACTACCTGTCTTAAATGGGACCCACTTGTCGGCCACTTTCCCGTCCAAGTGAGGGCGAGCTTATTGGACCCTTCAAAGCTCGAGGAAACCCGAAGGCTTTGAAGACGGTCACTATGCCGTTCCAAGTAAAACTACTCGCTTCGGCCACTTCCCGTAAGCACTGCGCTAAACCAAGTGAAGCTTAGATTTTAGCTAAAGAAAGTTTCGGCTGGGATGCTATTGCTTCCCTAAAGCGGTTTTACCACAGTTGCCTTGTGAGATAGCCTAGAGATCTACTCCATTTGCTTTCTGAAATCCTCAAATCACGTGCCTGACTTCTATTCCTCAAAGAATTTTGAAATTAAATATATTCTATTAACTATAGATGAATGTACTTGTTAAATATATTTACATGTGCAATTGAAAGGGAGCTTAATAAAAATTGTCTAAATTAACTCGTACTTCTTTGAAAAATATAGCTGGTAACTAATTGTATTTTAATATATCCATAAGGTTACGTTTTTATGTACAAACTCTTAAATCGATTTAAAAAACTGTAATAATATTTTATAGCAATAATTATTCTTATTTGACTACGGAAAATCTAATTACTACTTAATAGTGAATCTTAAAACTATTGTTTCAACACATGAAAGTTCCTCAAAATATCTTTAATGGAAACACAAATTAAAAATGAAAACTATACAGCCATCTGCAGACTTGATAAGGGATGTGGTGTCACCCTTCAAAAATATTATCCTTCTACAATAGGCTTAATAATAATTAATCTAACTCTGAAAGATAATAATATATACTTTAAGATTCTATAATAATATATATAAATGCTTTTAGTAAACAATTAAACGTTTATTTAAATGATTCTATAAGATTATTAAATGAAAATAAAATATTACGGAATGCGCGTCATTTTTGAGGCAAACAAATTAAAGGTGCATCGATTCTAAAAATACACATTCAGTTGCGGGTAGTTCAAAAAAAGTACTCATAAAAAGGATTTCTTTCCATTATTCTATTTGTATATATACAATTTATCTGAATAATAATCTAAATAAAGCCATTGGCAATTAATATATAAAATTAAATAATTTTATCCTCGATAAGAAAAATAATGGCTTACATACTAAATCACTTAAAAATTTTATTTCTCTTGTTTCTGAACTTTTTTAAATAATATTCTTGAGTAATTATTTTATACTCTCATCTCTCTTTCCATCACTGCTTCTTTATACTGAAATAAAGAAGCTTCTTCAAATTCATATCTTGTTTGACTAAAGAATCTTAATTGAAAGACATCTTTAAAATTCATTGAAAGGGAAACTTCGCTATTTTATAAAATAACCAACTGGCTTGTTTTACGGATAACTTAAGCAATTTTACTTTCTAAATAAGTTGGAATAAAAAATAAAATTTTTACACTACCCCCTTTTTAAAATTTCAACTTCTTTAGGTAAGGAAAATTAGCCTCTTAAATGAATTTTATTACACAATGAAATGATATATTGAATGTTCCATAAAGTCAGAAAGAAAAAGGAAAAAAATTTAAACAACATTTAATTCATAGTCAGAAAGGTCAGGGGAGGAGGAATTAGAGAGGGAAGAAATTTTAGTGGGAGAATAAGGAGGAGTAGATCCTGGAGTAGAAGAAGATAACCTGCTTGGAATATAAGGAGATAAAGAAGAGGAAGAGGAGGAAGAAAGTGAGTAGGAAGAGTTTGAAGAAGGAACCATTTCAAATACGAAGAATTCTTCTTCATCAATCTCAGAGTCTTCTATAGGGGATATTGGTCTAGACAAAGGTTCTTTCATAACCTTGAGTATAACTTCAACACCCTTTTCAGATATGAACCGATGTGTTTTTTTCAATACTTTCTTTTTAACTTGCTAGAGTCACACAATTGGGATTGTGATTTCACATTTCTTGATTCTATATTATTAGAAACGGTTTCAGAAGTTTCATCATGCTTGAATCTTTAGTCCTTCATTAAGATTATACAAATTATATTATGTTCCAACCATTTCATATCTCCTAATTTGTAATTTCGATTTCTTTAATTTACAGGAATTTATCATTGGAACGGTGTATTTCATTATATAAATTTATCAAATAAATCTAATGTGGAACACTTCTTTCTTTTCCTTTCTGTGAAATCTTTCTACTTTTTTTCTGTGAAATCTATCTTGGGTGACGATTATTTGGAAACTGCCACTGGTTTTCTCTATATTTGAGTTTTATAAATGAAAATTGCTAATTTTTGGTAGCAAGTTAAAATAGGAGTTAAAGGTCAGAATCCTTTTTAAATTTTATTTGTTTTAAATAGATCTTGTCTCGCTTTACAGGGAATAGTTCCACATTACTGGCCAAGCATAGTCCTTCGCTTAAACATTTTATGAAAAGTCTGCAGAAAGTGTCTACAGTCAAGTTCCTTTGCTGTAATCCGTTTTCCATTATTTGAAATTTTAAATTTAATAGTGATTTTTAAATGATAAATTGTAATAAATTCCTGTAATAGAAAGTCTATTGCTCTCTTTTTCAGAAGGACTGGCCATTTTTGATGAGTGATAGCACACCAGAATTAAGAAGTTGTGTTTAGACCATCAAAGGTATAGTTCTTAAGAATTCTAAACCACTTTTTTTCCTAATTTTTTCCTTTAAGTTGTTTTCATTAAATTTATTACCTCATAAAA
>JABUQX010095973.1:47500-57178 GCA_015478945.1 Trachelipus rathkii | reverse complement strand
TATTATTATTATTATTATTTTACATATTATTATTATTATTATTATTATTATTATTATTATTATTATTATTATTATTATTATTATATTATTATAATTATTATTATTATTATTATTATTATTATTATTATTATTATTATTATTATTATTATTATTATTATTATTATTATTATTATTATTATTATTATTATTATTATTATTATTATCCTCTTGTACCCAAGATTGGGTGTAAGGTGTGTAACACACACCGGAACAGAAAAGTAGTAGAAGAATATGACGTAAGTCGAAAAGAAAGCCCAGCCTTACCGCCCCATTTATACCTTTAAGTGAGAACATCTCGTCAATGGGGTTCATCCTGAACAAAACCAACCATACCTCCCACAAACCCCGAAATTCACCCCTATTATGTATCTTTTCTTCTCTGCCAAACTCACATTCCTCTCCTCCAGGCATTCCTTACTGACTCAATCCACTTTTTCTTCGTCTCCCAGCCGGTCGATTCCCAACACACTCACCACTATACACCTGTTTAACCAACCGACTATCATCCATCCTTTCCACATGACCAAACCATCTCAATGTACCTCAGTGTTTATTCTCTCATACTTCCCTTTCTTCTCACACCACACAACCCCCTAATACGTTCATTCCTCATTTTATCAATTCGTCCCACACCTAACACACCCCTAAGATTGTCCATCCGAACACATTGTACTTTAGATCTATACCGTTTATTCTCTCATTTACTCCTTTCTTCACATTAACACAGGTACTGCAACATACTTTCATGCAAGACCCTATAGCGCACTCAACAATTAGGTTCCTTTACATCTACCAAGGATTTAATAGCACGAGCTACCTTCCTACCATTCACAACTTTACTACACTCATCATCCGTTCCCTTTTCATCCAACATATATCCTAAAATATTTTAAACTTGGACACTTGTTCCAGTTGCTCACCATCCAACATAACCTCGCACTGACGGAGGACTGTCTTCACTCACAAGTCACAACCTTGCTCTTATCTACTGCTTACTAAACCACCTTACACACCCTGCCAAATTCCTCTATCAATCATCTCTCAATTATTTATCAGATAAAAGATAGATTTACATCCTCAGGACATTTAATTGTTGCCACGTTATTTCTTTCCTGAGAAAAATGTAATTGGAAACCTGTAAAGTGCACACTTTCATTGACATAAAGAAACTTAAACAGAACTATCTATAATTAATAGCCTAGAAGAATTTGTTCTATGTCTGGAGCCATAGTTTTATTCGATTTCATTACAGAAAATCACTTGGAACTTTTAGTGTGGGCGTGAAAACTATTGAAAGTTTTAATAACTATTCCGATGACAATGTCCAAAGCAGAGCGCTGTTTTCTTTATTTAAAAAGGATTAAACCTTTCTTAGAAACACCATGAGGCAAGAAAGAGCCTTAGCAATGCTTTAGATCGAGAAAGACTTTATTATGGGCATACAAGATTTTAATAATAAAGTAATTGATAAATTTGCTCAATCAAAAGATAGAAGAGCGGACTTTCTTTTTAAATAAAATTGTAAAGGTAAGTTACATAACTTTTTTAAAATTATTGTAAAATTTTTTAATTTTTCTAGATTAATGCTTTACGGTCATCAATGCTCTCTTTTTTGAAACACACACGCACTCACGCACACACACACACACACACACACACACACACACATACACACACTATTGTCACACACACACACACACATATATATATATATATATATATATATATATATATATATATATATATATATATATATATATATATATATATATATATATATATATATATATATATATATATATTGTGTGTGTGTGAGTAAAATGCAAAATGCAACTACCAATATTTTTTAGGACGAGCCGCGCCTGATATATATATATATATATATATATATATATATATATATATATATATATATATATATATATATATATATATATATATATATATATATTATATATATATAAATATATATATATATATATATATATATATATATAAGAATAGTATATATATTTTAAGATTGAAGATATATATATATATGAAAATATATATTTATATATGTGGTATGTATATATATATATATATATATATATATATATATATATATATATATATATATATAATGCCTGTTTTATAACAGATTTTTAGATTACCTATACTCTTCCAAATTTCACCACAATAACATGGCTAAGATATGTTGATGATGTCTTAGCAATAGTACCCAGGAATATAAACACAGATACAATTTTGAACTTTATTAACAACATACATAATAATATAAAATTCACTATAGAGAAATCAATAAATAACAAAATAAATTTCCTTGATCTTCAGATTACTTGGAGTAATAATCAACTTCCATCCTTCAGCATCTATAGAAAACCGACAGCTAATCCCAGTTACATACACTGGTTCTCCTCCCACTCCCTCAACACAAAAATTGGCACTCTATCTTCTCTTTACCTTAGAGCTCTTAGAATTTGCTCCCCTATTTTCTTACAACCTGAAATTAATTTAATTACTTCTATTTTCCTCAAACTTTCCTATCCTTATCATATTATCAACACCGCTCTACGCAGAGCTAAAAACACTTACTATACCAAACCTACAAAACAGAACATAACCCAAACATCTTATCTCCCTTTACCTTCTTCAACTCACAACTCTATTAATAAAATACTACCAAAATCCATACATATTTCTTCTTCTAACCTTCTTTCTTTCAAAAAAATTAAACCTCATACACGCACTATCACCAACTCCTCTCATGCGTTTATAAAATTCCATGTTCCAATTGCAATAACTTATACATAGGTGAAACTCATGATTTCCCTCGCCGAAACTACCAACACAAATATGACCTTCAACATGACAATCCCAACTCTGCCCTTACCTTTCATAGAACCACTCACAATCACAACATTAACATTAATCTAATGACACCCATCGTTGGCATTGATAATTTACACCTCAGAAAATTCACAGAATCATTTTGCATAAACAATTCCAATAATTTCAATGTACAAAAAAAAAAAAAAAACGACTTTCAAATTGATCCCATTATGAACAACATTTTACACTTCTCACCATTTTTCAAAAAACTAAAAAACTTTTTTGATATTTATATTTTGCATTATTTTACTATTATTTATTTAGTCTAATTAACATCTCATCTGGAAAGAGGACCTTGAATTAGATCGAAAGATAATGCTTCTTAATCTTTATAAATTTATCATTTTTTAGGTTAGAGGATGGTTCAGGCGGTAGAGCGTCCGAGTATGTCGTTCTCAGTCGCAACATGCGTTGGTTCGACCCCAGAGGAGGCAATTTTCTTTATCTTATCACAATACTTATTTATATATTATATATATATATATATATATATATATATATA
The DNA here is from genome assembly GCA_015478945.1 of Trachelipus rathkii. Lineage (NCBI taxonomy): Eukaryota > Metazoa > Arthropoda > Malacostraca > Isopoda > Trachelipodidae > Trachelipus > Trachelipus rathkii. The sequence continues at coordinate 53,745 of JABUQX010095973.1, read as the reverse complement.
TATATATATATATATATATATATATATATATATATATTTATATATATATAATATATATATATATATATATATATATATATATATATATATATATATATAGACTCTAATTCAATAGACACTTTGAATAGATTCCTTTTTCGAAAATACAGATAATAATATATGTATCTGTTTATAGGTACCATTTGTATCTTTTCCTACATCTTATAAACCTTTCCTTTTATATATTTCTTTTTATCTTATTGTCGGTTGTCTTTAAAGCCTTTCCAGAAAGGCCATTTCTCAAACAAACTCCTATGGATTTACAGATATATATTTATTACCTTCCTTGTTTCCTAAGATTCCTGCAAAACGGATTGATAAAGATTATTTCCTGTTTTTCTTCTAAACGTTCCCATATAAATTTGCATTTATATCGCTCGGAACGTAAAACCTCTCTCTCTCTCTCTCTCTCTCTCTCTCTCTCTCTCTCTCTTCACTTCCTCTCTTCTCCTTTTTCTATTTACTAAGAACTTAATTTTTTTTGTAGCCCTACTTATCTGTCCTTCCAGAAAATTCTAATAAAGACACCATTCAGAATTCCCCGTCACTTTTCAACGCCCAATTTACATGAGGTAGGGGGATATAATTGTTCCCATTAGCTTAAGGTCAAACATTTCATTTCACTTCATTTCGTTTCCCTTCATCCCACACAAACACGATTTCTTTTTGAACACAGTTTTATATTTAAGTCACTGTACATCTGCTTACCTAGCAGACGAAGGTAACTATCTCTTATATTTTTACTTGTAGTGTTTTAATAACATTTCTTATTTTCTCAGCACATGCAAATATCCATTCAAAAAAAAAAAATAGTGATTTATTACAAGGATTAAGTTTAATGTTTTCTCTTATATTGTTTTCGGTAGCAGTTTTACACGGCTATTATTATTTGTGATATTATTTTATTAACGTATATTACCACTAACATATTTTATTTTCTTAGAGTCAATAATAATTTTCAGAAATTAACTTATCCGCTCCGCTTAACTCACAACAGCCGTAAAATTAAGTTATTTCTTTACCCTGTATCTATTATTATTATTATTATTTATTATTAGTTATTATTATTATTATTATTATTATTATTATTATTATTATATTATTATTATTATATATATATATATATATGTTGTTATATATATATATATATATATATATATATATATATAGTATATATGTATATATATATATATATATATATATATATATATATATATATATTGTTAATGTTTGAAAGGATGGATGATAGTCCGTTGGTTTAAGCGAATGTATAGTGGTGAGTATGTGCTGGGAATCAACTGACTGGGAGACCGAAGAAAAAGTTAATTGAGTCAGTACAGGAATGCCTGGAGGAGAGTAATGTGAGTTTTGCAGAGACGAGAAGAAATGTGCATAATAGAAGAATGGCGGTTTTTTTTTGAGGGGGGTAAAGGATACGCCCATCTGGGCCAAGGGAATGAACCCCACATTGACGAGATACCACGGTGAGGGTCCGTCGGTCCACTGCTCTAGGGTGGATCTTTCTGACTGCGGCGAGTTCTAATCAGTCTTGGGAGCAGAAGTTGCGATGCAGCTATATAAGAGTATATATATATATATATATATATATTATATATATATATATATATATATGCTGTATATATATAGCATATATATGTATATATATATATATATATATATGTTAAATATTGCCATATTAATGGCAATTAGATAAAGATGGGCAGCAAAAGAACATATAATGTAGCGTAACAGAGCGCCTTCTCTGAGATAATCATCGCATAAAGTTGTATATGCCTAGGCACACTGAGGCCATTCAATCCAAAACTGCTCTTGAATTAACCTTTGGGTTGAGGATGGCTCGTGGTAAAGCACCTGGCATATTGGTCCTCATTCGCAACATGCGGTGGTTCAATCCCAGAGCAGTTGTACCTTTAACTTCCCATTATATGTTCTTTCTTTAACAATATATATATATATATATATATATTTTTGTGTAGAGAAATATATAGTTTATATATATATATATATATATATATATATATATATATATATATATATATATATATATATATATATATATATATATATATATAAACAAATTAAATTATGCGTGATGTGATTCTACATTCACTTCGAAATGTTTTATTTTTAATTCTTATTTTATTTATATAAAAACAATAATAATTCAACACTAATGACGTCATGCTGTGAAGAATTAATTGTTCTATCAGAGTTTGTAATTAAATATTATATATATATATATATATATATATATATATATATATATATATATATATTATATATATATATATAGTATATATATATATATATATATATATATATATATATATATATATATATATATATATATATATATATATATATATATATATATATATATATATATATATATGTATATATAGGTCCTTTTCTGTTTTACTTCTCAATGGTCAGTTTTGAATTTTTTTTTTTTTTTAATATATTGCTACTATATGATACCAACAATGAATTTCAGAGGTAACGGACATGATTCAAAAAGTTCGAAGTATTTTTAAATAATTTTAAAAATCACATTTATGTTAAATATTATTTTAAAAATGAAATATTCTCGAAAAGTACGACACTACAGAAAAACCAATTACCATTTGGAATCAGCAAAGTTTATTACAAAATGTAAAATAATAATAATAATAAAAAATTTCATTATAAATATTTCAAAAAGTACGACACTTAAAGAAAACTAATTACATATTTGGGAATCAGCGTATGCTTATTACAAAATATGCAAAAAAATAAGAATAAATAAAAATAAAAATAAATAAAAATTTAGGGGTCGAGGCGACGGGGACGAGGGGGACGTTTTCGTTACCCTTAGGAAAGTGCGGAGGAACCCCCAAGACACCCAAATAAAGAGCTGGGGTTCCTAAACCCAATAGAAGAAGCACAAGATTTGCCAAAAGTTGCTTTTTTATGATTTTTATGATACAGAAAATGTTTTTTTTTTTTTTTTTTTTTTTTTAAGGGGCTCGAGCCGACGGTGGACAGAGGGGGACGAAGTTCCCCCCGTCGTCCCCCGCTGAGGCCGAGAGACCCCGACTCCTTCCATCTTTGCGATTTAATCTTTGGGTATTCTTTAGTTAAAAATAAATAAAATTTTTGGCAACTCTGATGCTCTATTGCCTTGAAATAATCGAAAAATCGATTACATCGTTCGTTCGATATATATCGGTTAACATCCTTTAAAGGACAAGCTCAAAAGTATGTTTGAAGTCACAAAATTTTTTGTCTGAATTAAAAACTGAAAAATTAAAGGTAAAATTGAAATCATATTGAGGAAAACATGTTAATATATTTTAATAAGTCAAATATTTGTGAGGCTTATAAACTAGAAATTCTTTAACACAAAATATATATAGCATATATATATATATATATATATATATATATATATATATATATTAAGAAATATATATATATATATGCTATATATATATATGTTATAATATATATATATAAGCGTTCTTCTAAATATATTAAAGGTTTATAAGTATTGTTACGATTTTGTTATAAAGAACTTGGCTTTTTTTACTGATTTATTTCGCTCATTTTTATTTAATTTTTAGTTTATATATATATATATATATATATATATAGTTGGTTATATATATATATATATATATATATATATATATATATATACATATATATATATATATATATAGAAGAATATAGTATATATATATATATATATATATATATATATATATATTGTTATATATATATAGGATAACTCGAGGTAAACAATTGCTTCTATAAGAGAACTTATCTGGTAAACAATTCCTTCCGTAAGGAGAACTTAACTGGTTAACTTTTTTCCCTTAATACTGAACTATGAGCTAGGATGAGAGTTTGGGATCTCTCTTCTGGCGAGCCCCTGAACCTCACCCAGTCGTGGGTTTTTCTGATTCAAAGCTTGTTAGTCGGCTCGAGCCCTAAAAACTTAAAATCTTCCAAAAAACAAAATTATTTCACCAAATTTAGTGGGGCCGACGGGGGACAGAGGTGGGGACGTTTCATACCCCGGAGGGATGGTCGGAGGAACCCCCGCGACACCCAAAGACCAAAGAGCGGGGGTTCCGAGACCATCCCCGGAGGGGGATTAGTCCCCCCCGCCTCCGGGAGGCCGAGAGACCCCGACTCGCCATCTTTGCGGTTTACCCTAGGGTATTCCTTTAGTTAAAAAAAAATTACTTCAAAAAAAAAAAAAGTTAAATCCCATCCTTAGAATTTTCGGCTGATTCCAAATATATAATTTGTTTTCCTGTAGGACCTGCCGTTCTCTATCTACATACTGTGAGCAATAAAAAAATCTGACTGTCTATATATATATATATATATATATATATATATATATATATAGGAAGTAGATTTATTTTATTATATATATATATATATATATATATATATATATATATATATATATATATATATATATATATATATATATATATAAACCAAAAATTAAATATATGATATATGGATGCAATAATGAATTTTAAGTCTACTAAAATGTGTAAGTTCTTTTTATAGCAAATCGAATTTTTAATTTTAATTTGCTATGTACCATTACCAACCTTTCCAATACTAAATTATTTTGAGGGGCGATATTTACTTAAGGTCCATATAGGACCTTAATATATGGTTCATATGTGAATTTGATTATTACGTGTATCTTCGATTCATAAAATTTTCAATTAAATATTTTATAATTTGTTTAAATTTCTCATTTATATTATCTTGAATTTTCAGAGATATTAACTATATTAAATACATAAATAAATAAATTTCAATAAAAATTAAACAAGTACTAGCTAATATTCTACCACAATTTAAGACAAATAGAATAATTAAAAAATAAACAGAATTGTATTACTGATAATACAAAACAAAAGAAAATGAACAATTTGAAACAAACATTTAATAAACTACTAATCATAATGATATTTCTCAATGAGTTCCCATCACTCACTGGTCAGGGGGTATAGGGGTGGAATCATATAGACAAATGTTCATGTGCCACAAATTTTTTATTACGACTTTTTAACTTTTTTCAGGTTCGACGAGCTACTCGAAGGCTCATTTTTAAGAAAAATCTCTGTTGACCAACAATTAAAGGCACATTCAATATATTCTGCACACACACACACACACACACACATAGCACACACACTTACACACACCTACACACACCTACACACACATACACCAAAAAAGCTAGTTTGTATATATATATATATAGTATATATATATAGTATATATATATATACTTATATATATATATATATATATATATATATATATATATATATATATATATATATATATAGGTAAATGTCTAGAACGTGTGTCGCACTACGAAAACGATACTAATCATTTTGAAAAATATACGAATCATTTTGGAAAATTTTTTTTTTTAAATATAATGGAAAAAAATAAAAAGAATTGATATATATATTTTTTTCACTTCACACTAAGCGTACAAAAATTAGGCTATGGCAATTTATTTCCTTTTAAATTTGACTTGTGTAACTAAAGTTTGTAAAGCATAATTAAAAGTTATTAGTTTAATATAAAAATTTAAATTTTATTTCGATGCTACTTAGACTTTTCTATTTCACTTTGTTTTAAATGTCCTTAACAAATTATCACTTACTTTGTATGTAAGACAAGTTTTTTATTCATTCCAATTGTTTCCATTTTCCCTTTAAGATATTTATTATCTTTCGTAGCAAGTATGTTCTTTTTGAGTGATTTCGCTGGTTTCAAGCAACTTTGATTTAAATTTACCTGCAATAATTATCGCCAAATGCTGTGTCATTGATGTTGTATCAGATTTGGTCCTAGCATGGGTTTTTAGCACAAAAGGTTCCTAAATAGTTACTTTTCTTTATTGGAAAATATAATGCTTCAAATATCTTATGGCATCAATATTAAAAAGACATTCCTCGTATCTATGGGAAAAGGAATAGATTGCTGGAATGCTGGTCCTATTGCGGAAAATGTAAAAATAAAAATAAATTTTTGTAATAAAAAAAAAAAAATTTAATACTACAGCGAAAATGAATACATTTTTGGAATCCTGGTAAAATTTTAGATAGGAAAATGTAAAAAAAATAAAAAAAAAAATATTATTGTTAATAATTATA
>JABUQX010095973.1:37500-40000 GCA_015478945.1 Trachelipus rathkii | reverse complement strand
AGTTTAGCAATCCGAGAGTTTGGAAAAACCGTGCCTGTTGTAATAGCAATAAATATAAGGAATGATACAATGCATTTATGTGGCTAGGAATATCAGTGAAGTATTTGCATATTATTCTCAACTTTTTCATAGATTAGAATCAGGTTCTTCGACACTCCTTAGTAACTAGTATGAAATGTTGTTATATAAGAGGAAGAAATATTAGATTCATTTGCAGGAAAGATCATCAAACTCTCATTGAAAATTTGAAACCTGATGGAGATGTTGACGAGAGTTCGATAATAATAATAATAATAATAATAATAATAATAATAATAATAATAATAATAATAATAATAATAATAATAATAATAAAGTACCAGCGATGTTAAGCTAATACCGTAATAAAGTTTTCTAAAAGGTCAGGATTTTCAAGCATTAATAATTTTACATTTATTTTATAAAGTTTTTTCCTTAAGGGTAATAAAAAAAATGAAATATAATCATTTAATGACGTCATGATACTATAAATCTACTCAAATTGACGTCACATCATTGATGCCTATATATCCTTAAACTCAATATCCGTGACGTCACGAGACGTCACATTTTGATTTATAAAACTTTTCTCTATTTATAAATGGCATTGAAATATTTTGTATCCTCCTTCCATTAACCTCCTCTTCTTTTCTTTTTTTTTCTAGGTCAATTGGTGTCCTTACTTACGTCCTATTGTCAGGGTATACCCCCTTTGGGGGGGACACGGACCAGGAGACCTTTGTCAACATTACCCAGGGGGATTTTGACTTCCCAGACGAATATTTTTCAAACGTTTCCCACCAAGCCAAAGATTTTATTTCCGGGTTGCTGCTCAAGTCACCTAAGTAATATATATATATATATATATATATATATATATATATATATATATATATATATATATATATATATATATATATATATATATATTATATATATATATATATATATATATATATATATATATATATATATATATATATATATATATATATAAGATTACTGCGGCTTTGCGGATGCGCAATCAAAGGACTTACAGGTTTTCTAGAATTCAAAACCAAGGTCAGACAATCCAAAACGAAACGGGGATTTAAATTAGGTCATTTTCATTCATTTATTATTTTCGATAAATATATATGTTATATAGAAAGATATATATAAATATATATATATATATATATATATATATATATATATATATATATATATATATATATATATATATATATATATATATATATATATATATGCATGATGTCATATTTGTCTATACTGTACTGTAACTAGTGAGGCTGTTTTTCAATAACCTCACAAGCCTAGCGTAGTTCCATAACCTCGGAAGTTTGCTGATCACAAACTGGTATAATAATGAAAATTAATTTAGGTTAGGTTAGGTTAGGTTAAGTTAGGTTAGGTTAGGTTAGGTTAGGTTAGGTTAGGTTAGGTTAGGTTAAGTTATGTACCTCGGTAGTCACAGTATATATGCACTTATAAACTCATATATATATATATAGATAGTATAGTATATATATATATATATATATATATATATATATATATATATATATATATATATATATATATATATATATATATATATATGGAAAAATGAATAGCATGTCGTTACGTGCCTAGGTCAGAAAAATTGTACACAAGGTTTGAGAATATGTAAAAGGCTGAGCATAGAAACCTCCTCAAAGGAGCAGTTGTGGGAGCTATTGAGTTCAGAAGAAATTGAAAAGAGAAATTATAGTTGTAGATTTGATGAAGCGAAAGGCCATAGATCTATTAGCGAATATAGTATGAGAGCAAAATATATATATATATATATATATATATATATATATATATGGTAAAGAGTAGGGGGAGAGAGTATATATATGTATGTATATATATATATATATATATATATATATATATATATATATATATATATATATATAAACGTTTGTCAACACTCACTGGCAAAGTCCTATTTTAAAAGGTGCCGTAAACAGAAAGAAAAAAAAAACTCACCAATGTCCAACTTATTACAATTTCATAAGTGGGAGTAGACACAAGATTTAACTTGAGGAAGGGGAAAAAATACAGTAGGAAAATAGGTGATGGCAAAGATTTCCACAGAACAGATATGACTGGAAAAAAGGAGGTACCACAACGAGCAAGCCTAAAGTTGTCAATCTGCAAACAACGTTCATGCGAAGACCCGCCAATTCTTGTGCAATGAGGACGACGCAATGGTGGTGGAATGCTAGAGGTCACCTCCCTCCAATACCTGCCATCGTACTACCTATAGAAAGGAGATAAAGCGCCAACCTCACGTAGCAGAGATAAGGGGTCAAGGTAGTTTAGAATGTAGGGAATAGTTTATTATTTAGCTTTAGACTCAACCCTATCGAAAAGTGAGGTAAAACTACAGCTCCAAATGTGTACTCTACGCAAGGAAGAATAAGAATCTTAAGCAGCTGAAGTAACTGTGCAG
>JABUQX010095973.1:0-32500 GCA_015478945.1 Trachelipus rathkii | reverse complement strand
TTCGAACATCGAGGAAATATATTAAGGTTAGTGTTAAACGATAATAGACGGCAACTCAAAGGCACACTTCCCAAAATACTGGGAAGAATGAGACCTTGACCACTTACTTTCCAGATGTTCATAGACGATATCATCCCGTGCACTTGATCATATGAGATCTCAGATAAGGATATAGAGCACCTAAGATGAGAATGAGGAAGATGGGAAGTGTCAGAGTAGTTCAAGGCGTATTGAATTAGTAGAGAGTAGAATGCTGAAAGATTAGCCTTTCAGTAGGAGAGTTAGCTACAGATCCGTCAGGACCACGAAAGTAGGATATGCAGATTTAGAGAAGTTGTTGGAGATGTTTTTGGTAGAGGCCAGAAATTTTTATTAGTAGGAGAACCAAGGAGGTCAGCGCACTACTTTTTAGCAAATAATCCATTGAATAATATCCCTGCAACGATTTCTAGATGAATGAAAATTAGCAAGAGGATGAAGACCGAAGGATTTTCCACGACCAATACGCAATGTCTCTGGACTGAATGGCCCGAGAGCAAGTGAGGTTGAACCATGAATTTTGAGGAGAAGACTTAGTCGAGGATGGAATGAACATTGCTCATCCCATCAGAGATCATGTTCCAAACTGTCGGAAGACTCTGAGGAGTATTCTGTGTGAAAGCAGGTTACCCAATAATAGTTACCGTATAAGCTGCGCAAAGCTCCTAGATTGACTGATTGAAGCATCAGGGAAGATGCACTTAGTACGAAGTGGAGCTGTATTAAGGAAAGCAAATTATGAGCTATAAGATTGTGATCGAGTTACCAGTGGAAGAAGTAATCAAAACAAGAGGGACTTGTGATGAAGCACTATATATATATATATATATATATATATATATATATATATATATATATATATATATATATATATATATATATATATATATATATATATATATATATATATATTTTTTTATGTATATATATATGATAGTTAGTTATATATATATATATATATATATATATATATATATATATATATTACTGAATGGAACCCATTAAATGTGTGCTTCATTATTATTATTATTATTATTATTATTATTATTATTATTATTATTATTATTATTATTATTATTATTATTATTATTATTATTATTATTATTATTATTATTATTATTATTATTATTATTATAAGACTAGGTTCAGTTGTTTATTGGGAAATTTTTGGGAACTTTGCAAAAGAAAACCTGGACATAATTTCCTTAATTTCATCCGATTTGCATCAAATCAAGATCAAGATGTATTTATTCTGAGCTCTAAAACTTTTAATTTTTGCCAAAAAAAAAAAAAAAATTTTGAAAAAGGGAAGAACCGGAGTCACTTTTGCCTGTCCATCCAATGAATTTGTAATTTACAAAACATGTTTAATTGCAGGAGTTACGTCTTTTTTTATGTTGATAATTTTTTTTTTCTATATCTAACCGTTTTTTAAATGTTTTTTCCCTTGTCCAGAAGCAAAGTGGTTGAGTACACACAAACGGTGATTTAAATAAAAAAAAGGTGTATCTCCCCCGATCAAATATGCTCTAGAAATTTCATATTGATCGAATGAACCCAAAAAAAAGTAATTGGAATAAAAAAATTTATGAATGCTATTTATATAGGGTGTCAGGAAATGGTGCCACTTGGGTTTTGGTTGTATGTGTCAAAAATTAGTGTTATAATTTTTTTTAGATAAAAGAAACATCTTTGTACAGTTCCAATTTCAAGTGATTGCTGGCAAAAATGTCGGGGAACATGGGTTTACTTCCAAATAAAAATTGAATCAATAGAGATTCAGAGAAAGGCTTGAAATCAGAGTTTTAGAGCTCGGAAAATCTGCAATTTGCTTTTATTTGATGTAGAACGAATGAAAATTAAGAAATTGCTTCAAATTTGCAACATTAGCTATTCTAGAAAAAATTTCCAGGTCAAAACTGAAACATTTTCATTAAAGTAAAAAAAAAAAAAATTATAATGCAAAAAAAAATTTAAAGAATTTTATTTATTTATTTTATTTCTATATTTTATCGTTATTTTTTCTTTTCTTTCATCAACTTTAAATCTTGCGCAACATTGGATTGATCATCCAGAGCCTTCCGATCTGATTTCAGTATTGATTCCCACCGTTATTCAAACTAATATCTGAAGCTGATTCAGCGATTCAGGTTATTCTACAGATCTTTGCAGTGGTAGTCCCCCTTCTTGGAATGATTTCTTAATGGATTTGTTTCCACAGATCTGTCTCATTATTCTATTCCAGAACACGGTCAAATATCCAGTACACCAACCAGTCGTCGCTCCCTTACTAAACAGTACCCAACGATTCAACTTCCTCGTGTAGGAGAAAGCGACATACTTAGAAACGGGTCTTCAGACCAGAGGGAAACCAAGGCTAAGTACTGCTCACATGAGTATTAAGGTCTTGATTGTCTCCAAGGTCAGCAACAGCGTTCTCAATGGTGATCCCAAGAAGATCTTCATTAAGTTATTCCTCGCCATTCGAATGACCTCGATTCTTCTAAAATGCAAGATCCGTTTTGCGTTTTACGATGAAAATCAAAAATAAATCACGCTCTATGTATCTTTCAGACAACTTTTGTCGTCCTCCAATGAAAAAGAAAAAGACAAGGACAAGGTCAAAAATCCATTTGATGGGAACCTAAACTTAGGCCAGACCTTGAATAATTTATGTAACGGTAGTTATAGCAGAGCCATAAATCACTAACTTCCCTACTCCAAAGAAAAACAAACAGAGAACCAACTTAGGAATTAGACCTGGTTTTACTTGTTCTATGTCCTTTTTTAACCAAGATATAATTCCACCAGTAGTTTGAATACCATTCCCCAATTCTATGAAATAATGATTCGAAAGTCAAAATTGAAATTACGAGGCTCGAAAAAGATTTATTAAAAACTAAAAATGAAGATTTGGGAACTTTTCAGTCAGATATATATAATTTAGTAATTATAGCACAAGAATATCTAAAAGGAGTTTGTACAAGCAAAGAACCTTCCCCTAAATTTTTGTATTCCATGATAAAGAAGAATCAAGGTTTAATCTTTCAGAATTCAAAACACGATATGAAGGCAACAAGACAAGAAATTTTCGATCCTCAAAAAATCGGATTTAAGAAAATTAAAATATGATCTTAATAAATCTGATTTATCAAGTGGTCTTACTGGACGAAGTCATCTTTCACCAGCTTATAGTTTAGCGTCTATTCCTTTACTTGAATATGTCTTATCTCGCCTTGATATTGCTCATGAAACTTTAGATAATGACGAAGCATCAGAAGAGCGAGATATAGTGCCACAGGTGATTGCACGTTACCTAGACGGTTTAGTCGAACAAACCTTCTCCATTATTGAGGGGCTCTTCCTTCATATGAGCTTCAGAAAACAAAGAAGAGGGGAACCGAGATTATAGTTAAAATTAAATATTTTTATATTATCGTTGCAAAATTATTGCTCATCTTTCTTAAATATATATATTATACTTATAGATAAGAGAAATGATTGTAATGTTTTAGATGTATTTTGTAATTGAAAGTTATTTCTTAAACATGATGCATACATTTGTGTATGCTTACAATATGCATAATTTATAATTTCTAAAATCCTCATATTAATACTTTAGATCATTTAGTTCTTCATACTGAAAGTTAAAAATAAATTCTTTGTCATAGATTCAAACATTCTACAGTTTTTTTTACTACATGAAAATTATAGATATGGGGTTGAAGTAAATATCTAATTTCAAAGGTAAATCTGCAATAGCGATGGCGTAAAATCTACTACAACTAAAACTACGAAAACCTACCATTTTGGTATAAATAGATATTAAAAGCTAGTACTGAGTAAATAAATCCCCAATTTCTCTTCTTCATCAGAAAACCTCCGAAATATGACATATTAACAAATCACTCGTTTATTTCAATTTGAGGTACTACAGAAAGTAAAAAAAAAAAAAATAATAAAAAAAAATAAAAACTTTAATTCGTAAAGGGTAGTAGTGTCACTACTCTAGGAATTTTGTATGATTTAAGAAAGGTCAAAGTAAAACGTTGCTTCTGAAGCCCTTTTAAATAATATTTCTTTCTGGTTTGAAGCTAAAACAATTAGATTATAAATCATAGCCTTTAAGCTTCTCAGAAGCCAAATTTTAGTCCCACCTTTGAAGAATTCCCATTTTAGGTAGATTAGACTCTTTTTATTCAGAGTTTTGTGTACAGTTCCATTTCAGTCAGGTTCAATTATTTTAGAACATTCTGATTCAAGAGAAACCTCACATTATTATTATTATTATTATTATTATTATTATTATTATTATTATTATTATTATTATTATTATTATTATTATTATTATTATTATTATTATTATTATTATTATTATTATTATCTAGTCTAGTTAGTATTAAAAATGTCTATATGCAATGACAAAAAAAATATAGAACATTTAATTTTAAAATCTTTTAATAATTTACAACTGATTTAAATATATTATTATTATTATTATTATTATTATTATTATTATTATTATTATTATTATTATTATTATTATTATTATTATTATTATTATTATTATTATTATTATTATTATTATTATTATTATGAGCTTTAAAATTTCCTAGGAATTAAAACAAAGTTAAAATGGATAACATTTCAATATTTTGAAAGGCCTATTTTGGCAAGTGGCTTACTGTAATTATAATTACTTTTGTAATACTATCTTCGTTAAGGCACACTTTTGTGAACACTTAAATAAATTAAATCTGTAAAATGAAGTTTCCAAAAACTGAGGAAATTCTTATTCTATTATTTTAACCAAATTTTATCTTATAAGGGTAAATATTTTTGGGTTTGACTCCCTCAACATGTAGGTTTATATTTTCTTTTCTCCCACGACAGCTTCCACGGTTTTAAACTTACTAAAGATATTGGAACCACTGGTACTTTACTGTTGTTAAACTATCTTCAAAGTACTAACGTCTAGCATTCAACTCATTCCTATATGGTAAAAATTCTCATATAATTTATTACATTATCAACTCTGGTTTGATATAATTTGATTACTCTTATATGATTATATTTGGCACTTAACTAAGCTTTCATTACATGCTTTAGATCCTCATTTGATTTATGTCGATTAGGCTAATTATTTTTATATTGAAGTTTTTTATTTATACAACGATACATATAAATTAACGGTAAACTATATATGGTATGAATTCAATTATCTTGTGTATAATCATAAATATATAATTTATTCCATTTACTTTATGATTTGTCTTTTTATTTAATATTTTTAAAATATTTTATATATATATACACTCTATAAAGCATATATTTATTATTTTTATTTCAAAGTTTTCACACTGGCAGTTGCTGGAATATGAAATATTCAACTATGGGTCTGCAATTATGCAGCCTTAGTTATAAAGCAAATTTGAGTATTTCAGACAGTTAAATTAATAAAAGGTATCAGACATATCCAAATATTTTAAAGGCAATACATATTTAAAGCTCACGAGGAGTGAGCTGCATGTAATTCTTACATACAGAATAATTATTTCAGCCGTAATGAGTCTTTCCTAACATAAATATTTTTGATTGTCGTAAAGTTGAGCAAATTTTTCTAGTTTTTTATTTCTCTCAACATGGATTTTTAATCTACCAAGTAAGTATTACTAAGATGGTGACAGGAATTGCATTATTTCAAGACTTTTGACTGTTAATATTTATTTTCTGATTTTTTATTTATTTATTTAAAAATATAACATTCATCATCTTACATTACATTTATTATTTTTATTATTATTATTATTATTATTATTATTATTATTATTATTATTATTATTATTATTATTATTATTATTATTATTATTATTATTATTATTATTATTATTATTATTATTATTAAAATATTATTCATATTATTATTATTATTAAAAATCTAAATTTTAGACATTCCAGAAGTGTTTATTTAATTATATACATTTGCTACATATAATTCATGAGTTAAATGTATTCAGAAACCAGGGTGCCAACTACATGCATAATCTTTTTTCTTCAGTGGGTTTCTACGACCCTTAGAGTAACATAAGGTCAATGTTTTCTGTTTGTTTCTTCAGCATATAAATATACTAATTTAAAAATCATTATGGTATATTATGAATAAAGACACTAAACTAGAAAGCAAAGATGAAGGGAAATAAAGATACATAACCTCAAGCATATATATATATATATATATATATATATATATATATATATATATATATATATATATATATATATATTTTATATATATATATATATATATATATATATATATATATATAGTATACATCTGTTTTTTATATTAATAACTAACTGCGTTTCAGAAATTTATATATATATATATATATATATATATATATATATATATATATATATATATATATATATATATATATATATATATACATCTGTTTTTTATATTAATAACTAACTGCGTTTCAGAAATTTATATATATCAAATGTTCTGACATTGTTAAACTTACTTCATTTGAAGATTATATATTTATAATGGTTAGTTACTTTTCGAATGGTTTTAAATGGTTAGGATATTTCTTGTAAAAGAGGTAATGTTAAAAATATACCTCGATATTATAAATTTATATTGATGCAAAGCATAAAAGTTTTTCTTATTTATTTCTTTGTTATTTAATGGGAAAT
Organism: Trachelipus rathkii; assembly: GCA_015478945.1. Classification (NCBI taxonomy): domain Eukaryota; kingdom Metazoa; phylum Arthropoda; class Malacostraca; order Isopoda; family Trachelipodidae; genus Trachelipus; species Trachelipus rathkii. Next base: position 25,759 of record JABUQX010095973.1, on the reverse strand, counting down.
ACATAATACAAGAATGATCTGGTAATATCTGGTAATATGGTAATACCATTATTTAAGTCAGAAAATATTTGGTCTTTTTTTTTTTTATTATTATTATTATTATTATTATTATTATTATTATTATTATTATTATTATTATTATTATTATTATTATTATTATTATTATTATTATTATTATCTACATTTGATTTGATCTAAATCATTTATTATCTTCTTCCTTCCAAAGACTGATGTTTCATTTATGTATATATGGTATAATAAATATATTAACTTATATTAATTTATTTATTACTTGTTAAATAATTTTTTTTTTTTTAAAATAAAATAAATTTTATATTATATTGTATTATTTTATAATGCTTTAATTATTTATTGTTATATTTCATTACATACAAAGTTTTCCAAATTTTCATAATATTAAATTTATCCAATCAATTTTAATTTAACAGCAAATTTGTGAGGAAAATTTTCCGATTTATATGCAAATTACGTTCATTAAAAATCAGAATAAATAAAATTTGTTGATTATGCAATTTCTAATAGTTTATTTAATTATTATCTAATCTAGATGACAATATTTATGTAAACTGCAAATATGTAAAATAGGGTAAATCAATATGATCTGGTTATTCAAATTACATTAGATTAATTAATTAATATTAATTAATATTAATATTAATTAATATTAATATTAATTAATATTATACAAAAATAAATGATAAAATTTATGCTTAAGTTGAACATCAGATTTAAATCATACATTTTTTTTTAAGGCTACTGATAGGATTTTGAATTCAGAGTTAGAGGTACTTATTTCAATATCATTTCACTTTACTGATTTACTATCACTTTCCAAATACTTTAAGTCAAATATTCGAATAAATTTCAATTGTATAGTAACCCTAATAAAAACCAATATTACTCACATCAATAGGTTTTTTCTGTAACCCATTTATACCCATCTTCTATTATGTAATATTATTGTACCAAAAGTTCATATTCAAATACAAACCGAATTTAGGTTGTAGACATAAATTATTCTTTTCAAACAGTAGTGGCATTTATCTCTGTATCAGTTTATTATGCTTATGTTTGAGCTCAGTATTACTTGTTTCTCTTGTCAAATTATTCGAATAATTCCCAATAATCAATGGAAGCACAGTAGGTTGAATATTACATTCCTAGTGGTCATAAGTCATCCGTCAAAACCATCTCCTATTATACCAAATTAAAAGCATTACCAAAGCTCATATTCATATACGTACTGAAAAATATTGTAAAATACCATATTAATGGTGCTAACAATACTTACTTATCCTAATTTGTTTAGTGCTAAGTAAAAGTGTATAATTTCTTCTGAAATTTGTTTCTTAATAACAAATGTGTATAGGCTATGTATAGACTATAAAAGTTTAAATAAAATGATATTGTAATTGTTTTTTTTTTTTTTTTTATTTTTCCATTTTGAAGACTGCGTATTTTGTTCATTGCTATTACTCTGATTTAATAATATAGGGCATTGAGTTTATTTACAATTTTAATAGGAAAAATTTTAAATGAAATTAATTTATATTAAAAACACTTCCTCTGATTTGAAAATTAGGATAATTTTCAATTGTTTCTTTCCTTTTACGGACATTCAAAAAATTTGCATGGCAAGTTATTGAATTTGTTTTTTAATTAATTTTATTTAATTAATTTTATTTAATTTAATTAACTTATTAAAATGTTGACAGGTTTGCATTGAAAAGGATTGGAATAAACTAAAATTAAATAAAGGTCAATCATTTATATATCAGTAATAAGAATATATATATATATATATATATAAGAATAGCAGCAGTATATATATATAAATATATATATATATATATATATATATATATATATATATAGTTATAAATATATATATATATATATATATATATATATATATATTTATATATATATATATATATATATATATATATATAGCATAGTGACAAGAATTAATACTTGGGGTTTCGTGCGTCCCTCCTGTCCCAGCACTAGTATGTTGTGCATTTGTCAAATTTGCGCCATATGGAATTCTTTTAATCTTTTTCTATCCCTTCGCTTTTCTCATACTGTCTGTATCTTTAAATCCTCCTCCTCCATCATCACAGTTTCTCTCTCTCTCTCTCTCTCTCTCTCTCTCTCTCTCTCTCTCTCTCTCTCTCTCTCTCTCTCTCTCTCTCTCTCTCTCTCTCTCCCTAAATTTCTACCGATTAATCCTTTAAACCTTACGCATTCTTTCTTGAAAAAGAGGATATCCTCCCTTTTTTCCCGTCACAGCCCCTTGGGCCCTCCGGTGCCTCTTCTCACACTTCTTCCCCCGTGGATGATGGTACAGACTAAAAACTGGTCTTTTTGTTCGCCTATGACTGGGCGGCCAATTGTATGGGACCCGAACATTCGAGTTAATAGCGAAAAGGCTGTCTTGGCACTTTGCGTATAATCTCTTTGATCTGGCTTGAAGTCATGTAGGTTCGCGCGGCACCACGCGAAGGGGGAAACCGACGTGGGATTAGGAGGCAATATCCACAGCCTACCTACGGAGTGGGGTCCTATAAGTTGTAGGGAGTCTCTGGTTTGTGGCTGTTAGGGAGAAGGACTACTTCGTCCTTATGAAATAATATATGCTTCAATACATCCTATTAATTATTTACTTTTATGTTTCATTTGTTTTTGTTATATTTTGCTTTTATGGTGACGAAGTCTGTGGTTTAATTTTTTTTTATGAAAATGCTCTTCAAGAAAAAAAACGTTATTAAACCAAGGTGTACATTATTACCAACTGCCTGGCACTACACTTGACCCAACGGGATTCCTCTTAATCCTAAACCAGCAGGTGTTTCCGCTTTAATTCCTTCTACTACACCTGAAAGTCCTCTGCATAACCTCAGCGATTCGTCGCCTGGTACGCCCTCGACACCCCAGGTGACCAAACGGTTGGAGCAATCCTGAAAAGGTGACCCGTCCTAGTCGTTTTCATTTATTTGCTCCATATCCTGCTCCTCCTTATTATTATTACTTGTTGTGATCCATTGCCTCCAATACTCTTGCATTGACCAGTCAACCATTATTGAACACTTAAAAAAGTTGGGAGATGATGAAGTGTCTTCCTAGTTCAAGTTACTACCCTAAATCAAACTCATCTTGTCATCCCTAACGTCTTCGGAAACCTCCATTCATTACCCTGATAAAAATAAGAAACAAACACGTCCAAAGGCAATGGTTTATTTTTCAGAACAGGAAAACGAGGAAAATATTGCTGTCAATTTAAGAAATCTCCAGCAGAAAAGATGTCCTTTACAGACGTTTATAGATTTTCCTTTATCGACTTGCCTAACACCAAATCCTCGTTTACTGTTGAACTTTATGTGAAAATAAAGTTTACAAGCTACAGTGTTCGTACGTTTATTCCCCGACCCAGACGTTGCTTTAAATGCCAACGGTTTGGTCACCCCAAAATACTGTAGGGGACAGCATGACATATGCCCAGTCTGTGGAGAAGAATTTCACATTCCATGTGAAAACACACCACACTGCAAAAACTGTGGAGGAACCCACAGTGCCTCTTCCATAAAATGCCTGTCTTACCTGTTTGAACAGGAGGTTTTGGAGTTATGTTCCATACAAAAATTGAGCAGAAGAGATGCCATACACCACAAGCTCAAAAACAAATATCTCACAAGGCAAAGATAATCTTATGCTACAATTGCAGCAGCTCCCTTGCCTCCGCTTGTTAATCCACCTACACAACTCCATTCCAGTAGAACTCTTCCCTTAAATTCTAGCGAAATTCAAGCAGTTACTGCAACCTGCCCGCCTGCATTGCTTATACTATCGACTTCTCAAATAATCCAAAAGCCACCCATAATCCAATCTTCTGTTCAAAATACCATCAACAACCCTACTCCGAGTACTAGTTTTCAACCAACTAACAATGAAACTAAGTTGGTTTATCCAATACAAAGCTTGGAGAGCGTTTCCTTACCAAGACATTTTGTCCCATACCCTAAAGATGAGTTCGCCAAACCAACGTAATAGGAATGCATCTAAGTCCCTCAATCCATCTCCCACCGTTACTGAATTTCCTGAAAAAGATGTTCCTAAACACAAAGAAAAGTTTAATCACCAAGCTAAAGATTATTCACTAAAATACAAAACATCAGAATTTGCAAACCAAAACACACTGACCCTAGATGTGAAAAATGCAACTCAGAAGAGACCTCGTCTTAAGTCTATTTCTGAGACAAAAAGTTAGCTCTCTGATAGCTTGCAAGATTATTCCAGCTCTTCTGAATCCTCCTATAACTCTGCATCCGAATTTCCTACATCACCACTCCCTAAAACAGTGGTTCCCGATCTTTTTTCAGTGGAGCACCCCCAAAAATAAAAAATGGATTCCATGCACCCCAATCCTTTCACTATATGATATATAATTAATATATATTATATTATAGTATATATATATACTTACTATATAGATATATTATATATAATAATATATTATATATTATATATATTTATAATATATATATAATAATCTATATATTATATATATATATATATATTTATAGATATAATATATATTATATAATATATATATATATATAATATATATATATATATAATTCATGTAATTATAATTATCAGAATAAAGCGATTGATATTTATTTAATAATATATTATATATAGATATAAATATATATATATTATATATATATATATATATATATATATATATATATATATATATATATATATATATATATATTTTTATTGAAATTTTTTGAAAACCTTGTGTAAAAAAATTGCTAAAAAACAAAATTTAAGGTTTTTCTTCACGCTGTCGCGCACCCCCTGGTATTTCGAGACGTACCCCAGTTTGAAAACCACTGCTCTAGACAACATCTTACAGATATCCCTATCCCTTATATCCCTATATGTTGGCGAGAAAGAATTTATCATATCGTATGTCCTGCGTTTCGTAGAAGGCAACTAAAGGGACGGTGGCATTTGGCTTGGCTGCACACTACCAGTTATCTTTTGTCAGGAAGGCTAATGCATGCCTCAGAGATGGTCGTGATCGCCGTAACGGGGCCTTTATCTTTTCTTTCGGCGAAATGTATGAATCGTAGGGGCACATGGAATATCAGAGGAATAAAATGTTGAGCGAGAAGAGGAGAGAAGGTGATGGATGTATTTAGAAAGGGCAAATTTGATTTACTTGCTGTGGCTGAACAAAGATGAAAGGAACTGTGAAAATGAGTGGTCTGTGTGGTGTGAAAATGTGGTGGCTTGTGGAAAGGAATGAAGGGAGAGAAGAGTTGCCAATTCTATGAGTGACATGGTGGTACAGACTTATGTAGATTTTATGTGTGGGAGTAAGAATTCTATGTTAATTGAAGTTGACAAGAGGTCAAGGGATGTGCGTTGTATATATGTCCATCTGAGTATGTTGAAGAGTGTGATTTTCTGGGATAAATCTGAATGATGTTTTAGATGGGTGAGTAGTAGCTTCAGATGATTGTGATTGGACCTTAATGTTGGATAGGGATCAAAACAAGGATGGTATAACAGGTGGCTTGGTGTATGAGTGAGAAAATGAGAGAATGTCAACAAACTGTTCCTGGAGAGAGGTGTGTGTGAAATAATACTTTCTTTAAACACCAAGAGTTTTCATAATTATGCTAGAGTTAGTGTAGTAGAGTGTGTATCGAAGTGAAAAGTCATGATTGATTTTGGCTGGTGAAAAGATGTTAAGTTATTGCGTTGAGGTTTAAATCAGTGAGGGATCGGAATGAGATTATTAAACCATTAAATTGTTTTAGTGTAAAATTAAGTTAACGGGCCTTGATGAGAGGAGTGATAGGAAGTAAGTGAGGTAAAATTAGGTGAGAAGTAATAAGCGAACAAGGTAATAGAGATAGTATTTAGAGCGCTTGCAAGTAAATTGTTGAATGTGAAAAGTGAATCTGAACAAATCTGATGCAATGAAGAAAGCGAGTTGTTAATAATGCAAAGAAGTATGAAAATGTGCTAAAGTAGGGAAGTAAGAATATTAATAGTGAGTTTTCTTTGAAACTTAGTCATCACTACGCCTTTAGTGCACAACAACCCTTCTTTTTACTTTTATCCGCTTGCATCTTCTCTTCATTTAAGGAGGGAAAAAGAAATACTAAAGGTGATAACGTAGGGAAAAAAGAGTAATAACAGATTTGAAGGAGATGAATGGAACTTACACAGGAATAGAAGTCTTCTGCGATGAAGCCGACTAGTTAAAGATTCTGAAGTTGCTATTGAATCAAGTAAACACACAGAAAAAGCTATTCATCATTTAAGAAGGAAATTTGCTGATTTCAGTTTCAACGAAATTTTCTCGAATCTTCACTGGAATGGCAGATCATATAAATATCGAGATAACAGTAACAAGAACAGTTGGTCTCCAGATACACCAAATTTTTCTTTATCTACAGACCCGAGGCATTTATATTGAACTAACAAATTTTATACCATGTTTAGACGATATGATTTCTTCCTTAAATGAAAAGTTTTAAACTCATCCGGACAGAGTGTCATTTTTTCAATACCTTATTCCAACCAACTGTGATGCTTCATTTGACAAAGTTCGATCAGCATTCGAATTCTACAGAGACGATTTGATTGATTCTTACGATGAAGTCTTCCTGGAAGACTTGGAATTATAGAGACAAAAGTGAAAAGGATCTCAGGAAAAACCCACAAGTGTTCTCGCCGGATTAAACAAATGTGCCGAAAACCTGTTCTCAAATATAAACCTACTGTTGAAAATACTTGCTGTACTTCCTGTTTCTATATCATTAATTATACGAAGCTTTTCTAGACTGAAAGTAGTTCAAATGTATTTGAGAAACACAGCATGTGAAAATAGTCTGAAATTCTAAATGGATTTGCTTTGCTCTTTATTCATCATAGAGACGACTTTAAAATTAACTAACGATCAAGTCATCGAACATTTTGCTGGATCTGGTAATGCTCGACGTTTACAGCTTGTTCTGAAAAGTCTAGTTAAAAATTAACACTATATTGTTGACAATTATTGTTTTTCTACTATTCCATTCGTACAGCAGCATTGGAATTACTTAACCCATAATAGTTTTGTAAATAACGCCAAAATTAAAAAAAAAAAAAAAATAACTATAAGTAGAGTTCGTATACAAAAGATAAAAAAAAATCGTAAAATATTGATAAAATAAAATTTTAATAATAATAATAATAATAATATTAATAATAATAATAATAATAATAATAATAAAATATAATAATATAATCATTAATAAATTGAGATTGAAAATGCTATATTCAGAAAATAATAATAATAATAATAATAATAATAATAATAATAATAATAATAATAATAATAATAATAATAATAATAATAATAATAATAATAATAATAATAAAAAAACAGAGAATGAAAAGCAAATGCTATTATATATTATAAATTAGGCTGAAATTTCAGTTGAGAGAAAAATTTGAGTATGAAAAATTAGATCTTTCTTTGAGATTTAAAATTAATTTATAATTTCTACATTTGATAAAACTTTTAGAAAAAAAAATATAAAAAATTTCCATAAATATAAATTTACCAACATTCCTTAGTTTACCAGTTTTAATTTATTTTGAAATATATTTTATATTTATCAATTTAATTTTTAATTAAAGCGTTTACAGAAACAAAAAAAATATATATTTTTTAATTGAGTTAACCATAAAGTATTGAACAATAAAGAATAATAAAACATAATAAAAATTCTCAAAAAAGAAAATAAAATAATTTTTAACTTTTAAACTTTTAAATCATAAAAAGACTTTAATAATTGAAACTTATATAATTTACAGTACACACCATTATAATTCTCAATGTAGCTCACGTACAATAAACAGAAATATTTTGAAGTTTCCTATAATATTATATAGATAATAATAATTATAAGTTCTTAAAAAATTCAATTATAGATAAATGCACAAAAAAAAAAAAAAAAAAAAAAAATATCATGAAGGACGTATACAATATTTTAAGAAATACAAGTCTATTTTTATTATTTTATATAGTATATATATAATCTATTATATAATATATATATATATATAATATATACTATATATTTATATTATATATTATATATAGCGCAATTAACCGCAGTTCATTGTTATAGATAAAATAACTCCGAGTGAAATCTTCCACTTACCAGATTAAATCCGGCCCGCGAATGTATGCCAGCGTGTTACCACCTCAACCACAGACAACTAAAAAATCATACGCACTTAAACCTATGAAAAGAGTCTCATTCAATAGGAATAGACGCCACTGTCAGGACAGATACCTCAGCAGCATCTCCGCTTGGCACTCATTTTAAATGAATAGTCACAGAGAGATTTAACTCTCCATCACGGATTCGAACATTGACTCCGCGTCGCTGAGTTATCTGTCCTGACATAGGCGGTCCTTTATTCTATTGAATAGAGCACTCTTCATAGGTTTAAGTCGCGTATGTTTTAGGCTTGTCGTGTTGAGATGGTAACACGCTGGCATACAGGTTCGCGAGGGCCCGGATCTAATCCTGGTAAGTGAAGATTCACTCAAGAGTTTATTTTATCTATACAAATTGACCTGCGGTTTAATGCGTTATAGTATATATATATTATATATATATATATATAATATAATATATATATATATTATATATATATATTATATATATATTATAATATATATATATATATTTATATATGATGTATAATATATATAATTTTTTTTTTTTTATTTTTTTTTTTATATTATAATTATTATATATCTATATATTAATGTGCACTTTCAAAATATTTTCTTGTAGTATTACTGAGCTACATTGAGAAATTCATTAATGTGTGTACTGTAAAATTATTTAAGTTCCTTTAATTGAAGTAATTTTACGATTTAAATTTGAAAGTTGGGAATTATTCTATTTCTTTTTGGGAACAATAGTTATTATGTTATATGTATTCTTATTGTTATACTTTATGGTGTAACTCACTTAAAAAAATCTATTTTTTTCTGTTTCTGTAAACACTTCAACAAATAAAAAAATAATAATATAAATATATGTCAAAATAAATTAAAACTGATAAACTAGTAACATGATAGAATTTATATTAGTGGAAAAAAACATTTTTTTTATATTTTTTTTCTAAAAGTTTATCAAAGGAGCGAATTATAAATTTAATTAAATCTCAAAGAATCTAATTTTTCATACTCAAATTTTTCTCTCAACTGAAATTTCAGCCTAATTTATAATATATAATAGCATTAGCTTTTATTCTCTGTTATTTATATATTATTATTATTATTATTATTATTTAATATTATTATTATTATTATTATTATTATATTATTATTATTATTATTATTATTATTATTATTATTATTATTATTATTATTATTATTATTATTATTATTATTATTATTATTATTATTATTATTATTATTTTTATTTTTTTTATTATTATTATTATTATATTCTTATATTATTGATAGTTATTTTAATTAATTCTTATTAAAATTTTATTTTATCAATATTTTACGATTTTTTTTTATCTTTTGTATACGAACTCTACTTATAGTTATTTTTTTTTTTTTTTTTTAATTTTGGCGTTATTTGCAAAACCATTATAGGCTACGTAAATCCAATGCTGCTGCACGAATGGAATAGTAGAAAAACAATAATTGTCAACAATATAGGTTAATTTTTAACTTGACTTTTCAGAACAAGCTGTAAACGTCGAGCATTACCAGCAAAATGTTCGATGACTTGATGGTTAGTTAATTTTAAAGTCGTCTCTATGGTGAATAATAAAGAGCAAAGCAAATCCATTTAGAATTTCAGACTATATTCACATGCTGTGTTTCTCAAATACATTTGAACTACTTTCAGTCTAGAAAAGCTTCTTGTAATTAAGGATATAGAAACAGGAAGTACAGCAAGTATTTTCAACAGTAGGTTTATATTTGAGAACAGGTTTTCGGCACATTTGTTTAATCCGGCGAGAACACTTGTGGGTTTTTCCCGAGATCCATTTCACTTTTGTCTCTATAATTCCAAGTCTTCCAGGAAGACTTCATCGTAAGAATCAATTAAAGCGTCTCTGTAGAATTCGAATGCTGATCGAACTTTGTCAAATGAATCATCACAGTTGGTTGGAATAAGGTATTGAAAAAATGACACTGTGTCCGGATGAGTTTAAAACTTTTCATTTAAGGAAGAAATCATTTCGTCTAAACATTGTATAAAATTTGTTAGTCAATAGTACGCCTCCGGGTCTGTAGAAGATGGATTGGGTTGATGACTCTGGAGACCAACTGTTCTTGTTACTGTTATCTCGATATTTATATGATCTGCCAGTTCCAGTGAAGATTAGAAAATTTCGTGAAACTGAAAATCAGCAATTCCTCTTAAATGATGAATAGCTTTTCTTGTAGTGTTTACTTGTTCAATAGCACTTCAGAATCTTAACCTATCGCGCTTCCATCCAGAAGAGCTTCCTATTCCCTTGTAAGTTCCCATTCATCCTCCTTCCAAACTGTTCATTTACCTCTTTTTTTCTCCTACGTATGCACCTTTTAGTATTTCTTTTTTCCTCCTGGTGGAATGAATAGCAGATGCAAGCGGCTAAAAGTAAAAAAGAAGGGTTGTTGAATGCACTAAAGGCTAGTGATGAAGTTTCAAAAGAAAGACTCACTATTAATATTCTTACTTCCTACTTTAGCACATTCTCATACTTCTTTTGCATTATTAACAACCGCTTTCTTCATTTGCATCCAGATTTGTTCAGATTCAACTTTTTCACATTCAACTAATTTACTTGCAAGCGCTCTAATACTTATCTCTATTACCTCGTTCGCTTAACTTCTCACTAAATTTTACCCACTTCCTTCCTAATCACCTTCCTCTTCATCCAAGCCCCCGTTAACTTAATTTTACATAAAACAACTTAATGCTCTGTCATTCCCATCCCAACCCTCACTTGATTAACATCCACGCATTACTTCAACATCTTTCACCAGCCCAAAATCAATCATACTTCACTTCAGAACCATCTCTACCTACACACAGGTGCAAGTCTATAACTCTCTGTGTTTAAAGAAAGTTATTACTTACACACGACTCTTCCTCACAGAAATCAATCAATTTCCTAACATTCTCATTTTCTCCCGACACCCCAAAGCACCTGTTATACATCCCTTTTTGATCACCTATCAACCATTCAGGTCCCTAACACAATCAATCTAATGCTCCTACTCACCCCATCTTAAAACATCATTCAGATTATCGCCAAAAATCGTACTCTCTTCACAATTACCCTCAGATGGCACATATATCACAACCGCACATACCTTGACTTTTTTCAAACTCAATTTAACCATTAGAAATTCTAGTATCACACACATAAAAATCTACCATAGCTCTTACCACCAGTCACTCATCAGAATTGCCAATCCTCTCTCCCCTTCATTCCTTTCCACTACAGGCACACACATTTCAACCACACCACACCATCTTCACAGTTTCCTTTCATCTTTCAGCCACAGTAAGCAAATCAAATTTCCCTTATCTAAATACATCCATCCACCTTCTCATCCTCTTTCTCAACATTATTCCTCTTGAAATATTCCATTGCCCCTACAGATGTCATACATTTTCGCCGAAAAGATAGAAGGCAGCTTACGGCGATCCGCCATTCTCGAGGCATGCATTAGCTTCCTGACAAAAGATAACGGTACGTTGCTGCAGCAAAGCCAACATGCACCGTCCCTTTTAGTTGCCTTACTACGAAACGCAGGACATACGAAATAGATAAATTCTTTCTCCCCACATTATAGGGATATAAGATAGATATCTGTTAAGATCGTGTCTAGGAGCATGGTTTTCAACTGTTCTAGGCGTACGTCTCGAAATACCCAGGGGGGCCGACAGCGTGAAGAAAACCTTAAATTTTGTTTTAGCAATTTTTTTACACAAGAATTTTTAAAAAATTTCAATGAAATATATATTACTATATATATATTTATTATAATATATATTATTAATATATATATATATATATATATATATATATATATATAGTAATATATATATTAATATATATATTATATATACTATAATTATATAAATATATATATTATATATAGTATATGATTAATAATAGTTATATTATATATACATATATATATATAAATATATATATATATTATATATATATATATATATATATAGATTTATATATAAAATATATTATAATATATATATAATATATATATATATATATATATATATATATATATATATATATATATATATTATATAATATATATATATATATAATAGTGAAAGAGTGACACATGAATCCATTTTTTATTTTTGGGCTCCACTGAAAAAAGACGGAACCACTGTTTGAGTAGGTAGGAAATTCGGATGCCCAGATTATAGGCAGATTCAGAAGAGCTTGGAAATAATTTGCAAGCTATCAGAGAGACTAATTGGTGGCGTCGATAGCTGTGATTGTTTGGTACAATCTATTGAAGTCGCTGCTTTTTGTACTCAGAAATTAGACTTAAGACGAAGTCTCTCTAGTTGCATTTTTCACATTTCTAGTCAGTGATGTTTTGGTGCAAATCTGATAGTTTTGTATTTTGGATAATCTTTAGCTTGGTGATTAAAATTCTTTTCTTTGTGTTTAGAACATCTGTTTTCAGGAATTCAGTAAACGGTGGAGATGGATTGACGGACTCTAATGCATTCCATATTACGATGTTTGAGCGAACTCATCTTTATGTCCTGGAAAAATGTCTGTCAGGAAACGCTCTCCAAGCTTGTATGATAAACAACTTAGTTTCATAAGTAGCTTGGTTTGAACTAGTATCGTAGTAGAAAGTTTGTTATGAGTATTTTGAACAAGATTGGATTATGGTGCTTTGGATTATTTGAGAACAGTCGATAGTATTAAGCAATGCAGCCGGGAGATTAGCAGTAACTGCTTTGAATTTCGCTAGAAGTTAAGGAAAAGTTCTACTGGAATGGAGTTGTGTAGGTGGATTAACAAGCGGAGGCAAGGGAGCTGCTGCAATTGTAGCATAAGATTATCTTTGCCTTGTGAGATATTTGTTTCTGAGCTGGTGTATGGCATCTCTTCTGCTCAATTTTTGTATGGAACATAACTCCAAAACCTCCTGTTCAAACAGGTAAGACGGGCATTTTATGGAAGAGGCACTGTGGGTTCCTTCACAGTTTTTGTAATGTGGTGTGTTTTAACATGGAATGTGAAATTCTTCTCCACAGACTGGGCATATGTCATGCTGTCCCCTACAGTATTTTTGGGGGTGACCAAACCATTGGTATTTAAAGCAACGTCTGGGTCGGGAAAAAAGGTATGAACATGGAGCTTGTAAACTCTATTGTCACCTTTAAAGATGGATAAAAGGTACTAAAGGTCAACAGTAAACGAGGATTTGTGGTGTTAGGCAAGTCCCGATAAGGGGAAAATCTATAAACGTCTGTAAGGGGACATCTTTTCTGCTGGAGATTTCTTAAATTGACAGCAATATTTTCGTTTTCCTGTTCTGAAAAATAAATAGTGCCTTTGGACGTGTTTCTTATTTTATCAGGAGTGAAAATAAGATGGAGGTTTCCGAGAGACGTTAGGGATGACAAGATGGAAGTTTGATTCCGGGTAGTAACTTGAACTAGAAGAGACCCTTTCTCATCATCTCCCAAAGCTTTTCCAAGTGTTCAATAATGGTTATTTGGTCAGTAAGAGTATTGGAGGCAATGGATCACAACAAGTAATAATAATAAGGAGGAGCAGGATATGGAGCAAATAAATGAAAACGACTAGGACGGGGGGAACCTTTTCAGGATTGCTCCAACCGTTTGGGCACCTGGGGTGTCGAGGGAATACCAGACGAATAATCGCTGAAGTTATACAGAGGAGTTTCATGTGTATTAGAAGGAATAAAAGCGGAAACACCTGCTGGTTTAGGATTAAGAGGAATCCCGTTGGGTCAAGTGTAGTGCCAGGCAGTTGGTAATAATGTACACCTTGGTTTAATAACGTTTTTTCTTGAAGAGGCATTTTCATAAAAAAAAATTAAACCACAGACTTCCTCACCATAAACGAGCAAATATAACAATAAAACAAATGAAACATAAAAGTAAATAATAGGATGGATTGGAAAAGAGTATATTTCATAAGGACGGGTAGTCCTTCTCCCCACAACAGGCCACAAACCAGAGACTCACACAACTTCTAGGACCCCACTCCGTAGGGTAGGCTGTGGATATTGCCTCCCTGAAATCCACGTCGGTTTCCCCCCCTCCCCGTGGTACCGCACGGAACCTACATGACTTCACGCCAGATCAAGAGATTATACACCAAAGTGCAAGACAGCCTTTTCCGCTATTAACTCGAATGTTCGGGTCCCATACAATTGACGACCCAGTCATAGGAGAACAAAAAGACCAGTTTTTAGCCTGTACCCTCATCCACGGGGGAAGAAGTGTGAGAAGAGGCACCGGAGGGCCCAAGGGGCTGTGAGGGGAAAAAAAGGAGAATATCCACTTTTTCAAGAGGGAAAGTACGTACAAAGCACTTAAAGGCTATAAGGAACTGATTTGTGGGAATTTGGAAAGAGAGAGAGAGAAATAGACAAATATGATAAACTGTATGAATAATAATAATATACATAATAATATATATTTTCTGGTGGATAAATAATCTATAGTAAAGTAAATATGATTTAACCTGATTTCATATACCAACTATAATATATCAGCATAACTATACCAACATAGTACACTATATTACACTATACCAACATAACTATAAAAACATAACAATACAGTACCAACATAACTATGCCAACTATGCTATATCAATATATTTGTACATATATATATATATATACTACAATATACCAACAAAACTATACCATCTGTATATAATATATATATATATATATATATATAAATATATATATAATATATATGTATATATATAATATATATATAATATATATGTATATATATATATATATTATATTATATATATATATATAATTATATAGAATATTATATAATAATAGTATATAATTATATATATATATTAATACATTCATATACATGAAATACATTTTATATATATATATATAATTTATATATATATATATATATATATATATATATATATATATATATATATATATATATAATATATTATATATATATATATCTCCTTTTACTGACTATATAAAGATTACCTTTGTTTAATTTTTAATTTTTAATTTTTCAGTGACACTACAACATTTTTAAAGTTAATTAAATTAAATAAAATTAATTAAATAAAATAAAAAATAAAAATTTAATAACTTCCATGCAAATTTTTTTTTTGGAATGTCCTTAGGAAGAAACAATTGAAAATTATCCTTATTTTCAAATCGATGTGGCTTAATATAAATTGATGTCATTTTAAAATTTTCTATTAAAATTGTAGAATTATCTCAAAATATATTATTAAATCAGAGTAATATATTAATCAATAAAATACGTAGTCTTCAAAATGAGGAAATTAAAAAAAAAAAAAAAAACAATTACAATATCATTTTATTTAAACTTTTATAGTCTATACATAGCCTATACACATTTGTTATTAAGAAACAAATTTCAGAAGAAATTATACACTTTTACTTAGCACTAAACAAATTAGGATAGAAGTAAAATTATTGTTAGCACCATAAATATGGTATTTTTACAATATTTTTCAGTACGTATATGAATATGAGCTTTGGTAATGCTTTTAATTTGGTATAATAGGAGATGGTTTTGACGGATCACTTAAGATCCAATTGGTTTGGTAATATTGAAGCTTCTATTGCGGTTTCTTTAATGATTTGGTATTATTCGAATAATTTGACAAAGAGAAACCAAGTAATGCTGAATCAGCATATAATAAACTGATACAGAGATCAAATGCCACTACTGTTTGAAAAGAATCATTTATGTCTACAACTAAATTCGGTTTGTATTTGAATATGAACTTTGGTAGTACAATAATATTACATAATAGAAGATGGGTATAAATGGGTTACGAAAAAACCTATTGATGTGGTAATATTGAGGTTTTTATTAGGGTTACTATACGAATTGAAATTTATTCGAATGACTTGACAAAATTGAACAGACAGTAATCAGTAAATCAGTAAAGAGTGAAATGATATTGAAATAAAGTACCTCTTCTGAATTCAAAGAATCCTATCGAGTAGCTTGTAAAAAAAAATGTTTGATTTACAAATCTGATGTTCAACTTAAGCATAAATTTTATCATTTATTTTGTATAATATTAATTAATATTAATATTAATTAATATTAATATTAATTAATATTAATTAATTAATCTAATGTAAGTTGAATAACCAGATCATATTGATTTACCCTATTATACATATTTTGCAGTTTACATAAATATTGTCATCTAGATTAGATAATAATTAAATAAACTATTAGAAATTGCATAATCAACAAATTTTATTTATTCTGATTTTTAATGAACGTAATTTGCATATAAATTGGAAAATTTTCCTCACAAATTTGCTGTTAAATCAAAAGTATTTGGATAAATTTAATATATATAAAATTGGAAAACTTGTCCATGTAATGAAATATAACAATAAATAATTAAAGCATTATAAAATAATACAATATAATATAAAATTTATTTTATTTTAAAAAAAAAAAAATTATTTAACAAGTAATAAATAAATTAATATAAGTTAATATATTTATTATACCATATATACATAAATGAAACATCAGTCTTTGGAAGGAGAAGATATAAATGATTTAGATCAATCAAAGTAGTAATAAAAATAATAATAATAATAAAATAATAATAATAATAATAAAAAAAAATAATAATAATAATAATAATAATAATAATAATAATAAAAAAAAAAAGACCAAATAATGCGATGATATAACAATGGGAATACCATATTGCCAAATATTACCAGATCATTCTTGTATTATGTATATAGGTGGTGTTCAACAAAGAATAAATTAAAAACTTTAAATGCTTATGCATCAATATAAATTTATAATATCATAGGATATATTTTTAACATTTACCATCTTTTACAAAAAATATCCTAACCATTTAAACATTCGAAAAGTAACTAACTATTATAAATATATAATCTTCAGAGAAGAAGTGTAAGAATTAAACATTGATATATATATATATATATATATATATATATATATATATATATATATATATATATATATATAATATATATATTTTCTTGAACGCAGTTATTATAATATATCAAAAAACAAAAAACAATAATATATATATAATATTATTAATGCATAAATATATGCTTATTATATATATATAATATATAATATCTAATATATATATTATATTAAAAAACAGATGTATACAATATATATATATTATATATATATATATGCTTGAGGTTATGTATCTTTATATCCCTTCATCTTTGTTTTCTAGTTTAACGTCTTTACTCATAATATACTATAATGATTTTTAAATTAGTATATTTATATGCTGAGAGAAACAAACAAGAAAACATTGACCTTATGTTGCTCTAAGGGTCGTAGAAACCCACTGAGAAAAAAAGATTATGCATGTAGTTGGCACCCTGGTTTCTGAATGCATTTAACTCATGAATTATATGTAAATGTAGATAATTAAATAAACACTTCTGGAATTTCTAAAGTTTTAAGATTTTTAATAATAATAATAATAATAATAATATAATAATAATAATAATAATAATAATAATAATAATAATAATAATAATAATAATAATAATAATAATAATAATAATAAAAATAATAAATGTGATATGAATGATGAATGTTATATTTTTAAATAAATAAATAAAAAAGCAGAAAATAAATATTAACAGTAAAAAAAAACTTGAAATAATGCAATTCCTGTCACCATCTTTTAGTAATACTTACTTTGGTAGATTAAAAATCCATGTTGAGAGAAATAAAAAAACTAGAAAAATTTGCTCAACTTTACGACAATCAAAAATATTTATGTTAGGAAAGACTCATTACGGCTGAAATAATTATTCTGTATGTAAGAATTACATGCAATTCACTCTTCGTGAGCTTTAAATATGTATTGCCTTTAAAATATTTGAATATGTCTGATACCTATTTATTAATTTAACTGTCTGAATATAAATTTGCTTTATAACTAAGGCTGCATAATTGCAGACCCATAGTTGAGATATTTCATATTCCAGCAACTGCCAATTAATGAAAACTTTGAAATAAAAATAATAAATATATGCTTGTAAATATGTATATGTGTATAAAATATTTTTAAAAATATTAAATAAAAAGACAAATCATAAAGTAAATGGAATAAATTAAATATTTATGATTATACACAAGATAATTGAATTCATACCATATATAATTTACATTTAATTTATATCCCAACATAATATAAATAAAAAACTTCTCTAGAAAAAATAATTAGCCCTAATCAACATAATTAATCAAAAATGAGGATCTAAACATGTAATGAAGCTTACAGTTAAGTGCCAAATATAATCATATAAGTTAATCAAAATGATATCAAATCAGAGTTGATTCTGTAATAAATTATAGGAGAATTTTACCATATAGGAATAGAGTTGAATGCTAGACGTTACTTACTTTGAGATAGTTTAACAACAGTAAAAATTTTCCAGTAGTTCAATATCTTTAGTAAGTTTAAAACCGTAGGCTGTCGATGGGAGAAAAGATACTAAACCTACATGTTGAGGGAGTCAAACCCAAAAAAATTTACCCTTATAAGATAAATTTTGGTCAAAATAATAGAATTATATTTTCCTCAGTTTTGGAAACTTCATTTTACGATTTAATTTATTTAAGCGTTCACAAAGTCTATATAACGAAGATAGTATTTTAAAAGTAATTATAATTACAGTAATTATAAAAAATTTCTTTAATTCTATGTATCTCAAATGTTATCCATTTTAACTGTTTTAATTCCCTAGGAAATTTTAAAGCTAATAATAATAATAATAATAATAATAATAATAATAATAATAATAATAATAATAATTAATAATTATCAATAAAATAATAATTAATAATATAAAATAATAAAATATTAAAAGATATATAATAATAATTGATAAAATAATAATAATTAAATAATAATAATAATAATATAATAATAATAATTAATAATAATAATAATAATAATAATAATAATAATATATTTAAATCAGTTGTAAATTATTAAAAGATTTTAAAATTAAATGTTCTAAATTTTTTTTTTCATTGCAATATACATTTTTATTACAAACTGGACTGACTAGATAATAATAATAATAATAATAATAATAATAATAATAAAAATAATAATAATAATAATAATAATAATAATAATAATAATAATAATAATAATAATAATAATAATAATAATAATAATAATAATAATTTCTCGTTTCTGCAAATTGTTATAATAATAATTATATAATCAGAAAATGGGAACTTTACACAAACTCTGAATAAAAAAGTCTAATCTACCAAATATGGAATTCTTCTAAGGTGACTTAAAATTTGTCTTCTGAGAAGTCTTAAATGGGCTATATTTATAATCTAATTGTTTTAGCTTCAAACCAGAAAGAAATATTATTTAAAAGGGCTTCAGAAGCAACGTTTTACTTTGACCTTTCTTAAATCATACAAAATTCCTAGAGTAGTGACACTACTACCCATTACGAATGAAAGTTTTATATTTTATTTTATTTTATTATTTTTTTTTTGACTTTCTGTAACACCTCCAAATTGAAAATAAACGGAAATTGATTTGTTAATATGTTATATTTAGGAGGATTTTCTGATATTGGGGATTTATTTACTCAGTATTCGCTTTTAATATCTATTTATACCATGGTAGGTTTTCGTAGATTTAGCTGTAGAAGAACTTTAAACCATAAAAAAATGAGGTATTGCGAATTTACCTTTAAATTAGATATTTTACTTCAACTATATTTATCAACTTTCGTAGTAAAAAAAAAGCTTGTAGAATGTTTGGTAATCTATGACAAGAATTTTATTATTAACTTTTGTATGAAGAACTAAATGATCTAAAGTATTAATGTGAGGATTTTAAAAATGATAAATTATGCATATTGCAAGCATACACAAATGTATGCATCATGTTTAAGGAAATAACTTTTCAATTACAAAATATAAAACATTACAATCCTTTCTCTTACCTATAACTATAATATATATTTAGAAAAGATAAGGCAATAATTTTGCAATGATAATATAAAAAATATTTAATTTTAACTATAACCTCGGTTCCCTCTTCTTTGATTTTCTGAAACTCATATGAAATGAAGAGCCCCTCAATAATGGAGAAAGGTTTGTTCGACTAAACCGTCTAGGTAACGTGCAATCACCTGGCACTATATCTCGCTCCTCTGATGCTTCGTCATTATCTAAAGTTTCATGAGCAATATCAAGGCGAGATAAAGACATATTCAAGTAAGGAATAGACGCTAAACTATAAGCTGGTGAAAGATGACTTCGTCCAGTATGACCACTTGATAAATCAGATTTATTAAGATCATATTTTGAACTTCTTAAATCCGATTTTGAGGATCGAATTTCTTGTCTTGTTGCCTTCATATCGTGTTTTGAATTCCTGAGATTAAACCTTGATTCTTCTTTATCATGGGAATATAAATTTGTGGAAGGTTCTTTGCTTGCAAACTCCTTTTTAGATATTCTTGTGCTATAATTACTAGAATTATATATATCTGACTGAAAAGTTCCCAAATCTTCATTTTTAGTTTTTAATAAATCTTTTTTCGAGCCTCGTAATTCAGATTTTGACTTTCGAAGGTCGTATTTCATAGAATTGGGGTTGCTATACAACATACTGTTATAATCGCAACTTGGTTTTAATTCGAACATAGAACAACTAAGTTCAGGTCTAATTCCTAAGTTGGTTCTCTGTTTGTTTTTCTTTGGAGTAGGGGAAGTTAATTGATTTATGGCTCTGCTATAACTACCGTTACATAAATTATTCCAAGGTCTAGCTAAGTTTAGGTTCCCATCAAATGGATTTTTGACTTTGTCCTTGTCTTTCTTTTTCGACGGAGAGGATAAAAAGTTGTCTGAAAGATACATAGAACGTGATTTATTTTGATTTTCATCGTAAACGCAAAACGGATCTTGCATTTTAGAAGAATCGAGGTCATTCGAATGGCGAGGAATAACTAGTGAAGATCTTCTTAAGGATCTACATTGAGAACGCTGTTGCTGACCTTGGAGACAATCCAAGACGTTAATACTCATGTGAGCAGTACTTAGCCTTGGTTTCCTCTGATCTGAAGACCCGTTTCTAAGCATGTCGCTTTCTCCTACACGAGGAAGTTGAATCGTTGGGTACTGTTTAGTAAGGGAGCGACGACTGGTTGGTGTACTGGATATTTGACCGTGTTCTGGAATAGAATAATGAGACAGATCTGTGGAAACAAATCCATTAGAAATCATTCCAGGAGAAGGGGGACTACCACTGCAAAGATCTGTAGAATAACCTGAATCTGCTGAATCAGCTTCAGATAAGTTTGAATAACGGTGGAGATCAATCAGATCGGAAAGCCATGGATGAGAAAAGCACTGATCAACCGTCAGACGTTGACTGAAAGAAAAGAAAAAAAAATAACTATAAAATATAGAAATAAAATAAATAAATAAAATTCTTTAAATTTTTTTTTGCATTATAAGATTTCTTTTACTTTAATAAGGGCAAGATCCAATTTTGGGCATGGGGCTGGCCCCCATTTAACTCCCTCCGATAAATGGGACAATAAAATTTCGAATTTCAAGCCATTTTGACTAATATAAACACAAAATGTAGCTTTTTTGCCCTCTAAAATCGTTGATTTCTAGTGTTTTTCTGTGACTGTAGTCATTCTTTCAGAATTTTCAATTTTTAAAAATTCATGAAAATTCATGTTTCTGACATTTTTGGAGGCAACTTCCAGAATTTTTACAAAATGACTTCAACTTTAAATATGCATAGATAGTCCATTATCTAAAAAATACAGAAGATACTTTTCTATTTTAGTTTTGTGCTCAAGCGTCACCAATTATCCAAACCCATTATATTTTTTTGCAATTTTGAAATGAAAAATTGCCGACTAAAATTTTTTAAGTTTCTGCGAAGTGGATGAAATTTCAGGGCTTTGTAATCGGGGGAGGTGCACATTTTTACTTAGATAATTTTTTGTATATGAATTGTTTTTGATGTTCTTGGAACAAATTTCCAAAAACAATTTTTCCAAAAATTTTTTAAAAATCTTTCGTTTGTACAAAAACATTATCTAGTAAAAAAAGATGCATCTTTCCCGATTACATATGGCCTGGAAATTTCATCCACTTCACCTTACACAAAAAATATAATCGCAATTTTCATTCCAAAATTAAAAAAAAAAAAAATGGAGTTTGGAAAATTATGTGGACATTGCTGAGCACAAACTCAAAAAATCGAAAAGTACTCCCGTGCTTGCAGGTAATGGACCTACTATGCATATTCAAGTTTAAGTCATTTGTAAAAAACTTTCTGGAAGTTGCGTTCGAAGAATGTCAGCAGAAACATGAATTTTCATGAATTTTGAAAAATTGAAAATTCTGAAAGAATGACTACAGTCACAGAAAAACACCGAAATCAACGTTTTATAGGGCAAAAAAAAGCTACATTTTGGTGTTTATATAGTCAAAATCGGCTGAAAATTCCGAATTTTATGTCCATTTTTAGGTGGGGTGAAAACTGGGGCCCGTCCCAGGCAAAAAATTGGATCTTGCCCTAAATTTAATGAAAATGTTTCAGTTTTGACCTGGAAATTTGTTCTAGAATAGCTAATGTAGCAAATTTGAAGCAATTTCCAAATATTCATTCGTTCTACATCAAATAAAAGCAAATTGCAGATTTTCCGAGCTTTAAAACTCTGATTTCGAGCTTTTCTCTGAATCTCTATTGATTCGATTTTTATTTTAATTTGGAGTAAACCAATGTTCCCGACATTTTTGAGATTTTCTCTTACAATTTTTGTCGAAATCACTTGAAATTGGAATTGTACAAAGATGTGTCTTTTATCTAAAAAAAATTATAACACTAATTTTTGACACCTACAACCAAAACCCAAGTGGCACCATTTCCTGACACCCTATAAAAATAGCATTAATAAATTCTTTTTTCCATATAATTTTTTATTTTGTTCATTCGATCAATATAAAATTTCTAGAACATTTATGATAGGGGCGAGATACACCTTTGTTAGCTACACGGTTTTGATATAGTAGGCCGCCATGTTTTCGCAGATTCTGAAATACGCGAAAAAAAATTTAAAAAAACAACGTTTTTTTGTTAGATATAGAAAAAAAAAATTAATCAACATAAAACACAAGACGTAACTGCTGCAATTAAACATGTTCTGAAAATTACAAATTCATCGGATGGACAGGCAAAAGTGGCTCCGGTTTTTTTCACTTTTTCATTTTTTTTTTTTTTTTTTTGCAAAAACATTATTTTTTACGCACAGAAAAAAAATAAATACTTCTTTTCACATTATGAGGAAATCCTTCTCTTTGCTTATTTATGTCCAGTTTTCTTTTGCAAAGTTCCCAAAATTTCCCAATAAAGATTCCTTAAGTCTCTATAATAATAAAACTTATTATTATAATAATAATAAAAATAATAATAATAATAAAATAATAATAATATATAATAATAATAATAATAATAATAGTAATAATTAAAATAATTAATAATAATAATAAAATAATAATAATAATAATAATAATATAATAATAATAATATTCATAATAATAATAATAATAATAATAAAATGAAGCAAAGAAGTATATGAAGTTTCATTCAGTAAGTAATATATATAATAAATATATATTATTATATAATATATAATATATATAATATATATATATATAAATATACTATAATATACAATAATAATATATATATATATATAATATATAATAATAATAGGCTTCATCACAAGTCCCTCTTGTTTGCTTAGATTACTTCTTCCACCCTACACAGCATACTAACTCGATCACATCTATATAGCTCATAATCTGCGCTTTCCTTAAATACAGCTCCCACTTCCACGTACTAAGATGCATCTCTGATGGCTTTCAATCAGTCCAATCTAGAGCTTTGCCAGCCTTATACGGTAACTATTATTGGAGTAACCCCTGCTTTCATACAGAAAGACGCATCGATCTATCCAACAGTTTGGGAAATGGGTCTCTGATGGGATGAGCAATGTTCATTGCATCCTCGACTAAGTCTTCTCCTCAAAATTCATGGTTCAACCTCACTTGCTCTCGGGCCATTCGAGTCCAGAGACATTGCCGTATTGTCGTAGGAAAATCCTTCGGTCTTTTATCACTCTTGATAATTTTCTTCATCCGAAAATCTACAGGGCTTATTATTCACAGACATAAGCGCTGTTTGCCTAAAGGTAGTGCCCTGACCTCCTTGGTTCTTCTACTAATAGATTTTTCAGGAAAATGTCCAAAAATGTTTCCAAGAACTTCTGTAAATCTACATATCCTACTTTCATTAGTCCTGCTGGATCTCTAGATAATACTCCTACTGAAAAGGCTAATCTTTCAGCATTCTACTCTCTACTAATTCAACCTTGAACTACTCTAACACTTCCCATCTTCCTCATTCTCATCTTAGGTGCTCCATATCTTTATCTGAGATCTCATATGATCAAGTGCACGGATGCTATTATCTATGAACGTTTGGAAATTAAGTGGTCAAGGTCTCGTTCTTCCCAGTATTTTGAGAAGTGTGCTTTTGAGTTGCCGTCTATTATCGTTTAACACTAACCTTAATGCCTTAAAACTAATATATTTCCTCGATGTTCGAAGGGAGATAATGTTCCGTCGATTTCGAAGTAACAGATTTAAAACTCCAACTAAATAAACCTCTAACCTTTGCACTTAATTGTCCTATGCCAAAAATCTTTTAATCATATATTTTTAATTCTCTCTTTTCTCGATCATTTAAGTCCATTTCTCAAATATATATATACACTTATATATATATAAATATATATATATATACCTATATATATATATATATATATATATATAATTATATAATATTATATAGTATATATATATATTATATATATATATACATAACTACTTCTCGTCTTCAACTCTATTAAATTCTGTCTGATCTGGATTGACATGTCTTGGTGAGATCGCAGCCGCCCAGTGAGCACTTAATCTTAATAGAACTTCTGCATACCTTCTTATCAAAATAAAGTTCCTAACTTCCTGCTATTGATAGCGTATCGTCAAAATTTAGTTTATAGTATAAACATTCCAGCCGCTGCATAAACAATAAACTAGTCTCGAAAGGTCACTACATGGTGTTAGACGGCTCAAAGAAACAGGATTCCTGCTCAGGTGTGGAATTCTTTTCTTCTGCCACACGTTACTTCAGCTGCTTAAATCATCTTCTTGGTAGATACACATTTGAGCTTAGTTTTACTTCACTTTTCGATAGGATGAGTTCTAAAGCTAAATAATAAACATCTCTCTTT